>JAABKJ010000494.1:0-49356 GCA_011634705.1 Andricus grossulariae | reverse complement strand
AAAAAGGGCGAAAATAATTTTACGTAATATGTGAACGCTCCTATAAGTAGAAGATGGGCGAAGAGGGGGACTAAATGGGGTGGAGAAGCGAGGAAAAGGAAAAGTAGGAAATGGGAGCGAAGGGGATGAGAAGTAGGAGAGGTGATGTGGGGGAGGGGAGGATAGTAAGGATTAGGGAAGTAGGAAATGGGAGCGAAGGGGATGAGAAGTAGGAGAGGTGATGTAGGGGAGAGGAGGATAGTGAGGATGGGGGCAGTTAAGCAGGAAAATTGGGGGAGGGTAAACATAAGGGGGGGGAGTAGGGAAGTCGGAAGTGATAAAGGAAAAAGGGTAACTAGAGGAGAGAGGGATAGTGGAGGGAGAGGGGAAGTGATTTAAGTAAAGAAGTGGTAGACTGGGGATGATAGGGGAGAGTGACTGTATGAGGGTATGTAGAGAGAGAGAGAGAGATAAAAGAGGGTGTATAGTTCTAGCTAGGGGGTGTTGAAAAGTAAAAGTGAGTAAGGAAATATTGGAGAGTGAAAGCATGGATAGTGGCAGCTGAATAGAGGAACGAGAGTAGCGGAGAGGCAAGGGAGGAATGAAAAATAGTGTAGGGAAGAATGAGTATGATATGGGAGGAAAGTGAAAGTAAATAGAGATGGGAGGCAAAGAAGAGTGAATGGGGAGGGGGAGCGAAGGAAACGGAAAGTAAAAGATCTGCGGGATAGGAATGTTGCGAATTAGGAGAGGGGTCATAGGGGTGGAGAGAGGAGTAAGGATGAGGGACGTGAAGGAAGAAAAAAGGCGAGGGTAAACAGGAGAAGGGAGTAGGAAAGAGGGAAGTGAGGAATAAAATATCAGGGGGAACTAAAAGAAGAAGAGGTAGTTAAGGGTGAGGAAATGCGATAAAAAAAGGAAAAGTTTCAGAGTGGGGAGATTAAATGGGGATTAAAATGGGGCTATGGGGTATGAAAGAGAGAAAGTAAGAGAGGAAACATTGGAGAGTTAAAGCTTGAGTTCGTAAAGCTAAGTGAAGGAGAAGGGTAGTCTAGAAGGTAGTAAGAAAAGGTAAATAAGGGTAAATTGGAATAGGGTAAATACGAGAGGAAAGTAGGGAATGGTGAAGTGAAGAAAGGAAATATCATAAGGGATTACAACAAGAGGGGTGGGTAATGGAGGGAGAGGTGAAGTGAGGGATGGAAAGAAGTGCTGGAGTAGGAATGCTAGAGGAGCGGAATTGTGAAAGGGGATGTGGGAGAGGGTCGATATAAGACGGGGTTTATATTCAAAGATGAGAAGGAGGAACATGAGTAGAAGGAGGGTGATGAAGATCAGGGGATGCAGGATGTAGGATGGAGAATGGAAGATGGAGAAAATAGGATGGAGGATGGCGTTTTTTAATTCCTAATATTGAAAAATGTATTATTATGGAATGATTTATTGTTTATGTTGGACAATGAGGAGAAGGAGCATGAGTGAGAGGAGATGGACGAAGTTTGAAGGATGCATGATGGAGGATGTAGAATGGACGATAGATTTTTGTATGTCTTACTATTAAAAAATGTATTATTATAGAATTTTTCTGTTTATATTAGAAGATGAGGAGCAGAGAAATGAGCAGGAGGTTAATGATATAGGTTAGAGGATGCAGGATGTAGGATGGACAACGGAAGATAGAGGATAAAGGATGGAAAATGGAGGATGAGGGACGGAGGATGGATTTTTTTATTCTTCTGATTTAAAATTTCATAAATATGGAATTTTGTATTGTTTATATTTGAGGATGAAGAGGAGGAGCAGGAGGAAGGGTATAAAGGGTAGAGGATGCAAGATGGAGGATGTAGAATGGAGGATCGAGAACGTAGGATAGATTTTTTGAACTTCTCATATTGAAAAAGTTGTTATTATTGAATTTTAAATTGTTCGTGCTATGTTACCGAGTAGGGAAGAGGGAAGTGATGAGGAAAACATCAGTCAGAGTGGGGATGATAGGCGGGAGAAAGTGTGTGAGGAGATATAGGGGAGGGACGAGGATAAAATGGGGCAATGAGGTGTGAAAGAGAGGAAGTAAGAGAGAAGACATCAGAGAGTTGAAGCTTGAGTTCGTGTAGCTAAGTGAAGGAGAAAGTTAGTCTAGAGGGTAGTAATGAAAGGTAAATGAGGGTGAATTAGGATGGGGTAAATAGGGAAGGGAAGATTACAAGAAGAGGGACGGGTGATGGAGGGAGAGGAGAAGTGAGGGAGGGGAAGATGTGGTTGAGTAGGAATAATAGGAGAGAAAGTGGTGGAGCAGGAATGATAGGAGAAGTAGGAAAGTAGAAATGATAAGAGAAGTGGTGGAGTAGGAATAATGAAAGAAGAAGTGGTGGAGTAGGAGTGATAGGAAAAGAAGTGGTGGAGTAGGAATGATGGGAGAAGAAAAGGTGGAGTAGGAATGATAGGGGAGAGGAATTGTGAAAGGGAATGTAGGAGAGGGGCGATATAAGACGGGGTTTAGGAGGAATGGGCTAGGTGGAGTGGAAGAAGGAAAGTGAGGAAGGAAACATAGGCGAGTGGGAGAGTATGGGAGAGGTAGGAGAAAGTAGGAGATGGAAGTGAAACGGGGGATACAAAGTAGGAGAGGGGAAGTAGGGGAGTGGAAGTAGAGGAGTGGAAGTAGGGAAGTGGAAGTAGGGGAGTAAATTTTTTTGATTGTAAATAGTACTTACGAATGTCGAAGGTTTCGACTGTGCACAGTGTCAGCAGAGCACAGATCAGGCGATCAGTCTTCATGTTCTGCTGCCCCGAAAAACTTCTTCAGGTGATCATATGGCCAATCGCTGGAAAAGATGAAAACCATTTTGAAGCTTATCGCGCATCTTGAACTGAGCCGCAGATGTAACAGGAGTAAAAGGAGGGTAAGCGGAAAAGGGAAAGGGGATGATCCGCTGGGAGATTAATGCCTAAGGTACAAGGAAAGTGCACTTTAGCTCTGGTCGTAATTTTCATAGCTGGGAATAATTAGTCTTGGAGAGGTAGGGATCTTCAAGCGCTAAGTGAAGGAGAAATGTTCAATAGAGTAAAAAAATCTAGGAGACGATTTTATTTTATTCGAGCATTTACAGAGAAATATAATTTTCCTCGTTACTTCATTAGTTGTAATTTAAGAATTTATTCTTCTGGGAATCTGATCATTCATTTACGTTTACCAAAATTTACTGTCGAGTTGCCATTACATTTGTCACATTTTTCTGAAATTATCTATAATAATATACGATTTCATTCATTCATTTATTCTGCGTACATCATGTGATGAAAAATTTGTAATTGCCTATTTTTTTATTTAAAAAACGGAATTTTTCACGAAACAGTTGAATTTAATACCAAAGTGTTGAATTTTCAATACAAAAAAAAACGAACTTTCTACAAAACAGTTGAATTTTCTTCAAAATAGTTAAACTTTTAACGAAAAATGTTATTTTTCAATCGAGAAGGTTACTTGTTTATCAAACAAGACTAATTTTTTACCAAATGAAGAATTTGTCACGAATTACTTGAATTTTTAACCAAATACTTGAATTTTTAAACTAAAATATCACAATTTTGGAACAAAAGTGTAATAGTTAAAATTTCATTGGAGAAATTAATTTTCAATTTTGAAAAGAGAATTTTTTACAAAACAATTGAATTTTATACCAAACTGTTGAATTTTCAACACAAAAAAACGAATTTTCTACGAAATAGTTGGATTTTCAAGCAAAAAGAATAATTTTCTACAAAATAGTGAAATTTTCAACGAAAAAGGTTCATTTTCAATCGAGAAGGTTCCTTGTTTACCAAAGAAGAGAAATTTTCAACAAAATGCGTCAATTTTTTTACCAAATAGTTGAATGTTCGACCAAGAAGATTAATTTTTTACCAAATGAGAGGAATTTTTGATGAATTACAAACATTTTTAACCAAATAGATGAATTTTTAAACCAAAAATATAACAATTTTTAAAGAAAAATAGAATAATTCAAACTTCATTGAAAAAAATTGATTTTCAATCAAATAAACGGAATGTTTTATATAAAAAATTAATTTTTAAGAAAGTAGTTGCACTTTTAACTAAGGAGTTAAATTTTCAATATAAGAAGTTTAATTTTGAAGAAAAAATGTAATAGTTGATATTTGAACAACAAAAAAATCGTTTTTAATCAAAAATAATTGAATTTTAACCAAAAAGACGAATTTACAAAAAAATGCATACATTTTTACCAAATAGCTGAATTGTCAACCAAGGAGATTAATTTTCTACCAAATTTGAGAAATTTCCAACATATGACATAAATTTTAAACCAAATAGTTGCATTTTTTAACTGAAAAAATATAATTTTCTAAGATAAAAATGAAATAATTAAAATTTCATTTGACAAAATTAATTTTCAACAGAATAAACGGAAGTTTTTACAAAACAGTTCGATTTTCATCAAGAAAGGTAATTTGAAATCAAATTGTTGAATTTTTATTCTAAAAATAAGTAAAATTATGAATCTTCAACCGAAAAAATGATTTTTTAAGAAATTACATGAATTTTCAATCAAAAATATGAATTTCTTTATTGAAAAATACAAATTTTCAAACAAAAATGGAATATTTATAATTCCATGCAAAAAAATTAATTTTAATTTCAAAAGAAACGAAATTTTTCACGAAACAGTTGAATACTATACCAAATTGTTGGATTTTTAAGCAAAATAGAAAAAAAAAATTTCTCTACAAAAGAGTTAAATTTTCAATCAAAAAGATTAATTTTCTATTAGAAAATACTTTTTTTCACAACAAAATGCAACATTTTCTACCAAATAGTTGAATTTTCAACCAAGAAGATTTATTTTCTACCAAAAAGATGAATTTTTTACAAATTACATAAACATTCAACTAAATAGTTTGAATAATGGATGTGATGTTAGCCTTGATTTTATGTCATTAATTTTTAGTTTGCATTCTTTTGTTATTGAAAATTATTTGCTGAATACTTGAATTTTTTACCCAAAAAAAGATAAATTTTAACCTGCAATTTACGCAGTTAAATTTTCATTGAAAATAATTAGTTTTCAATGACAAAAGCGAATTTTCTACAGAACAGTTTGATTTTGTATCAAATTGTTGAATTTTCAATCCAAAAATTTGAATTTCCTACAAATCAGATGAATTTTCGACCCAGGAATATGAATTTTTAACGAAAAAGTTCCGTTTCAACGAACCAGTTGAATTTATGACAAAATATTGAATTTTCCAGATGAAAAAGTATTCTTTTACAAAAAAAAGAAAAAAAACTCCAACTAAAATCATGAATCTTCAACCAGAAAAATGAATTTTAATTAAACATAAAAAACAGTTTGATTTTACCAACAAATAAGTGCATTTGAAAAAAATTCATCTGCTCTTAAACCTTAGATAAATTTGCAATCAACTTTAATTACATCCTGAGAATACAAAAGAGGCAAATCATTTTTTTATTGTACAATATTATGATTATAAACAAATTTTAATTTCATATAAAATATTTTCATAACTTTTCTCGAAAAAAATTTCTTTGTCATCTAATATGTGCCAAAGATGTTTCTTAAGCTTGCCCACCTGCAAAAAAAATGTTAAAATTCAACATTCAGCTTTGTTATAAATAATTTAAGTCAACAAATTGACCATTTTTACGATTTTTTCGCGGAAAAAATGCATTGACGTCTGATAGGTATTGCAGTAGTAAAGCAGATTCACTAAAATATTGAATTTTTTTATGATGTAGCGCTTAGAAATTTTATAAATAATGTAAGTAAACAAATAGAAAATTTTCTTTCCTTTGTTGAGGAAAAAATTCCTTTATATACTATATGCATTGTAGTAGTTTATAAAATTGATTTTGCTGCGAAATATTGTTATCACTTTACACTTATCTTTGTTGTAAATAATTTTAGTTAACAAATAGAAAATTTTGAACAATTTTCCGTGAAAAAAATTATTTTTTATCTTATATCTATCAAAATAGCTTCGCAGATTTACTAAAAATAAAACATTATCAAAATGTGAATTTCAGTTTTTTTTAAAAATAATGTATGCTAAATAATAGAAAATTTGTATATAGCATATTCACAAAAATCGAGAATTTTTTGGATTCTATCAACTTTCGCATTTTTGTTAGGCTAATAAACCATTTTGATAGATATAAAATAAAATGAAAATGTTTACGCAAAAAGGTTGAAAATTTTCCTTTTTTCAACTCAAAAGATTTATAAAAAATCTAAATGTTAAGTGATAATAATTTTCGTAAATTGGTGAGCTAATTTTAATACATATTGGCGAACTAAGAATTTATTTGTGAAAAGAGTATGCAAATGGTTTATGTGTTTTTCAAATTTGTTTATTATAAATAAATGCTGCAATAAACAAATTATTGGTCTTTTTTGTATGCTCTGGGTGCAGGTGAAGTTGATCCCAAATATATTTAAGGGTTAAAGCTGATGAAATAATAATTTTCTTAAAAAATTTACTTTTTTGTAAATTTGTTTTTGAAATAATAGGCATAAATAAAAAAAAAGTAGAAATATCGCTTCGTTCGTTTGTTAAGAATCTAGTACTCATCAATTTTAAGCAAAAAGCATTCAATATAGTCCAAAAATGAAAAATGTAGACTTTTTTGAATAGTAAATTAAAGTTTCGCACCACTGTGAAGCGCCGCGCGCGAATCATAATTGCCATTCTTTAATAATTGTTTATGGGTAACTCGGTTATGTATATGAAATAATTTATTAAATTATTTAACTTACTTAAAATTTTTTTCAAAATTTATCCAAATGAGAAGGTATTTAAAAAGAATTTCGTAAATGAGAATTCTTATTTTATAAAAAGTTAACAATGATTTAAAGATAACAATACTATATTATTCTCGTAAAATAAATTAAGATAAATTTTATTGAAGAATAAGCCAGAGCCAGATTGAAACATTTTTAGAGGGGTGTGTATACTGTATACATAAAATAAATTATTGCGACTATAATTTATTAGAGAATTATAAAAATACATATAATAAAATCGATCTCGAAGCGCGAATATTGTAATGAGAAGGTGTCCCTTAAGGAGAAAGAGCCTTAAATAAATAAATTTTCTTTTTAATCTGAAATCAAAAGAAATTCCACAATCTCTTTAAAAGTAGAATTTTTGACAGTTTTCTAATATTTGCAAGTAAGCTTCTGTATAGGCAGCGCGAAGCGCGAGGCGAGAAATTATTTAAGCAGGTAGCGCGAAGCGCGATTTTCGAACAACGCGCGCTTGTGGCGCGCTCAAACTTGGGAGCGAAGCGAGCGGCGCGCAAAGTGAATGTGTCCACGCATCGGGCTTATTTTTTAAACCATTAATAGTAAAAAATGTATAACTATGAAATTTTGTATTGTTTATGTTGGAGGATGAGTAGGAGGAGTATCAAGATTAGAGAATGCAGGATGGATTTTTTTAACTCCTCATATTTAAAAATTTATTATTATGGATTTTTTTATTGTTCATGATCGAGGATGAGGAGGAGGAGGATGATTAGGAGGAGGATGATGAAGACTAGAGGACGGAGGATGGAGGAAGGAGGATGGAGGATGAAGGATGGAGGATGGAGGCTAGAGGATGAAGGATGGACTTTTTTAACTCTTAGTATTCAAAATGTTATCATGATGGAATTTTTTATTATTTATTTTGAAGGATAAGGAGGAGAAGAATGAGCAGGGGGAGGGGGGATGAGGTTTGGGGGATGCAGGATGAAGGATGGAGAATGGAGGGTGGAGAATGGAAAATGGAGGATGGATTATAGATCTTTTTACCCCTAATATTTCAAAATTAATTATTATGGAATTTTGTATTGTTTATGTTGGAGGATGAGGAGGAAGATGAGCAGGAGAAGGGAAACGAAGGTTAGAGGATGCACGATGGAGGATGTAAAATGAAGGATGAAGGATGAAGTATGGAGGATGGAGGCTAGAGGATGGAGGATGGATTTTTTGAACTCTTGATATTTAAAATTTTATTATTATAAAATTTTTATTTTTGATATTGGGGGATAAGAAGAAGGATGAGCAGGACGAGGGTGATGAAGGTTAGGAGCTAAGGGTAGAGGTTGGATTTTTATAACTCCTCATATTTCAAAATTCATTATTATGGATTTTTTTATTGTTTATGTTGGAGGATGAGGAGGAGGGGGATAAAGACCAGAGGATGGAGGATGGAGGAAGGAGGATGGAGAATGGAGGATGAAGGATAAGGGATGCAGGATAGAGGATTAAGGATGGATTTTTTTAACTCCTAGTATTCCAAATTTTATTATCATGGAATTGTTTATTGTTTATTTTAAAGGATAAGGAGGAGAAGGATGATCAAGGGGAGGGGAACAAGGGTTAGGAGATGCAGGATGAAGGATGGAGAATGGAAGGTGGAGAATGGAAAATGGAGGATAGAGGATGGAATATAGATTTTTTTCACTCTTAATATTTAAAAATTTATTAATATAGAATTTTGTATTGTTTATGTCGAAGGATGAGGAGAAAGATGAGCAGGAGAAGGGGGATGAAGGTTGGAGGATGCACGATGGAGGATGTAGAATGGAGGATGGGGGATGAAGGATGCAGGATGAAGGACCAAGGATGAATGATGAAGGAGGGAGGATGGAGGATGGAGAATAGAGGATGGAGGATGGATTTTTTTAAACTCTTGATATTTAAAATTTTATTATTATGGAATTTTTATTGTTGATATTGGAGGATAAGTATGAGGATGAGCAGGACCAGGATGATGAAGGTTAGGGGCTAAGGTTAGAGGTTGGATTTTTTTAACTCCTTATATTTCAAAATTCATTAACATGGAATTTTTATTATTCATTTGAAAGGATAAGGAGGAGGAGGATGAACAGAAAGAGGAGGATGAGCAAGGGCAGGGGGATTAAGGTTAGGGGGAGCAGGATGAATGACGGAAAATGGAGAATATATTTTTTTTCACTCTAAATATTAAAACATTTATTATTATGGAATTTTGTATTGTTCATGTCAGAGGATGAGAAGGAGCATGAGCAGGAGGAGCAGGATAAAAGTTGGAGGATGCAGGGTGGAGGATGTAGAATGGACAATGAAGGATGGAGTATGAATTCTTTTACTTCTCAATATTGGAAAATTGATTATTATGGAATATTTTATTGTTGATATTGTAGGATGAGGAGAAGGATAAGCAAGAGGAGGGTGAGTAAGGTTAGGGACTGCAGGATGGAGGTTGGAGAATTAGGGATACATTTTGTTAACTCCTAATATTTCAAAATTGATATGGAATTTTTTATTGTTCATATTGAAGGATGAGAAGGAGGATGAGTAGGAGGAGGTGGATTTTTTTTACTCTTCATATTAAAAAATCTATTATTATGGAATATTGTATTGTTTATGTTGGAGGATAAGGAGGAGGATAAGTAGGGTGAGGGGGATGAAGGATTCAGGATGGATTTTTCAAACTCTCAATATTCAAACATTCATTATTATGGAATATTTTATTGTTCATATTAGAGGATGAAGAGGAGGATGAACAGGAGTATGAGCAGGAGGAGAGGGATGAAGGTGAGGTGCTGCAGGGTGGAGGTTGGAGAATAAAGGATGAATTTTTTTAACTCCTAATATTTCAAAATTTATTACTATATTTTTTATTCTTTATATTGAAGGATGAGGAGGAGTAGGAGGAGGGGGGCGAAGGTAAGGGAATGCAAAATGTAGGATGGAGAGTGGAGGATATAGGATGAAGGATGGATTCTTCAACTCTTAATATTGAAAATTTTATTATTATGGAATTTTTTCTTGTTTATATTGAATAGTGAGGAGGAGTTAGAGGAGGGGGATGAAGATAAGGGTATGCAGGATGCAGGATGAAGGAAGGAGAATGGCGTATGGAGGACGAAGGATGAAGGTTGGAGGATGGAATTTTTCAACTCTTAATGTTTAAAAATTTATTATTATGGAATTTTTTATTGTTTATGTTGGAGGATCAGGAGGAAGATGAGCAGGAGAAGGGAAATGAAGGTTAGAAGATGCACGATGAAGGATGTAGAATGGAGGATGGAGGATAGAGTATGGAGGATGGAGAATAAAGGATGGAGGATGGATTTTTTTAACTCTTGGTACTTGAAATTTTGTTATCATAGAATTTGTTATTGATGCTATTGGAGGATAAGTAGGAGGATGAGCTGGGCAAGGGTGATGAAGGTAAGGTGCTAAGGGTAAAGGTTGGATTTTTTTAACTCCTCGTATTTCAAAATTTATTAGTATGGAACTTTTAATGTTTATTTGAAAGGATGAGAAGGATGAGAAGGAGGATGAGCAGGGGCAGGGGGATGAAGGTTAGAGGATGCAGGGTGGAGGATGTAGAATGGAGAATAAAGGATAAATTCTTTTACTTCTTAATATTTAAAAATTAATCAATATGGAATATTTTATTGTTTATATTGAAGGATGAGGAGGAGGATAAGCAAGAAGAGGATGATTAATGTTAGGAGCTGCAGGATGGAGGTTAGAGAATTAAGGATACATTTTTTTAACTCCTAATATTTCAAAATTTATTACTATGGAATTTTTTATTGTTTATATTCAAGGATGAGAAGGAGTAGGAGGAGGGGGATGAAGGTTAAGGGATGCAGGATGTAGGATAGAGAATGGAAGATGGAGAATATTGGATGAAGGATGGATTTTTTTACTCTTAATATTGAAAAACTTATTATTATGGAATATTGTATTGTTTATGTTGGAGGATGATGAGGAGGATAAGAAGGGGGAACGGAATGAAGGATGCAGGATGGATTTTTTGAACCCTCAATATTTAAACATTCATTATTATGGAATATGTTATTGTTCACATCAGAGGATGAGGAGGAGGATGAACAGGAGGATGAGCACGAGGAGAGGGATGAAGGTGAGGTGCTGCAGGGTGGAGTTTCAAGAATAAAGGATGAATTTTTTTAACAACTAATATTTCAAAATTTATTATTATGGAATTTTTTATTGTTTATATTGAAGGATGAGGAGAAGTAGAAGGAGGGCATTGAAGGTAAGGGGACGCAAAATGTAGGATGAAGAGTGAAAGATGAAGGATATAGGATGAAGGATGGATTTTTTAACACTTAATATTGAACATTTTTTCATTATGAAATTTTTTATTCTTTATCTTGGAGGATGAGAGCAAGACGAATGAGCAGGAGGAGGAAGATAAAAGGTCGAGGATACAGGATAAAGGATGAATTTTTTGAACTCCCAATATTTCAAAATTTATTATTATGGAATTTTTTCTTGTTTATATTGAATGATGAGGAGTCGGAGGAGGGTGATAAAGACAAGGGGATACAGGATGCAGGATGGAGGATGAAGAATGGCGTATGGAGGATGAAGGATAAAGGTTGGAGGATGGAATTTTTCAATTCTTAATATTTAAAAATTTATTATTATTGAATTTTTTATTGTTTATGTTGGAGGATTAGGAGGAGGATGTGCAGGAGGAAGGGGATGAAGGTTCACGGTTAAGAGTAGGGAATGGAGAATGGCTTGTTTTGACTGCTCATATTTCAAAATTTATTATTATGGAACTTTTTATTGTTTATTTTGAAGAATGGGAATGATGATGTGTAGGCGGAAATGAATGAAGGTTAGGGGGTGCAGGATGAAGGGTGGAGAATGAAAGAATGAGAATGAAGGATGGATTTTCGCAACTCTTAATATTTAAAAACTTATTATTATGGAATTTTTCATTGTTCATGTTGCAGGATGTGGAGGAGGATGAGCAGGAGGAGGGAGATGAAGGTTAGGGTATGCAGTATGTCGAAGGGAAATTGGAAAATGGAGAAAATAGGATGGAGGAAGAAGGATGGATTTTTTTCACTTCTAATATTGAAAAATTTATTATTATGGAATTTATTATTGTTTATGTTGGAGGATGAGAAGGAGGAGAATGAGCAGGAGGAGGATGAGCAGAAGGAGGATGATTGAGGTAAGGGGCTGCAGGATGGAGGTTACAGAATTAAGGATACATTTTGTTAATTCCTAATATTTCAAAATTTATTATTATGAAATTTTTTATTTTTTATATTGAAGGATGAGGAGGATGAGTAGGAGGAGGGGGATGAAGGTAAAGGGATGCAGGAGTTTGGGTAGAGAACGAAAGATGGAGGATATAGGATGGAGGATTGAGGGTGGATTTTTTTTTACTCTTAATATTGAAAAATTTATTATTATGGAATATTGTATTGTTTATGTTGGAGGATGAGGAGGAGGATAATTAGGGGTTGGGGGATAAGGAATGTCGAATAGATTTTTCGAACTCTTAATTTTTAAACATTCATTATTATGGAATATTTTATTGTTCATCTTAGAGGATGAGAAATAGGATGAACAGGAGGATGAACAGGAGAAGGAGGATGAAGGTTATGTACTGCAGGGTGGAGGGTGGAGACTGGAGGATAGCGGATGAATTTTTCAAACTTCTGATATTTCAAAATTTATTGTTATGGAATTTTTTATTGTTTATATTGAAGGATGAGGAGGAGTAGGAGAAGAGGGATAAAGGTATGGGGCTGCAGGATGTAGGACGTATAATAGAAGATGGAGGATATAGGATGGAGGAAGGATTTGTTTAACTCTGAATATTGAACATTTTATTATCATGAAATGTTATTTGTTTATTTTGGAGGATGAGGAGAAGAAAAATGAGCAGGAGGAGGATGAAGGGTCGAGGATTTAGGATACTACATACTACATCAATATTTTGAAGAAGTAATATATGACGAAAAATTTCAAAACCTAATTTGGGAACCTGACGACTCGAAATTGCCATTCGTAATGAAATTGCCACTCTGTAATGAAATCGGGCTTAATTTCTGCGGCGAGGGACGTGAGACGGCAAAGGAAAAGGAACGGGGTTGGTGTTGTACTTTAATTCGGAGGTGGTAAAGCCCTTGGGGTCGAACGTCAGACTCGGTTGGTGGCATGATCGTGGGGTCACGTATCTTTGCGGGGATCTTTAGAGGCCGACATATTTTCAATGGCCAACCTACGGTGAAAATTTTGTCAGTTAAAACCTGAAACTGAGAAGAAAAGTTCTCCTTTTCCTGGCACAGTTTTCCTCAGCTCTGGCTAGTCAGCTTGCCTTGTACGTGTGTCGCCTAGAGAAACAGAGTAGAGTAACTCGTAATCGAGTCCCCCCAATTAGCCCAACCTAGCACCCCTTTACCAACCCCTTTTCCCCTTTACCCCTTAACCCCTTTTTCCCTTGGCCCCTTTGCTTTTTAGTTTTCGTCTATCTAGGTAGTTTACCCTTCAACTAATTTCCACCCTTTCTCTCTCCGTTTGTCTGACCAGAGAAGATTTGTCTGACCTTTACGGTCCTTTTTACTGCTTCCGGAATCGTCGACGTTTACGGTCACGCGAATGGACGAAGCAATGATTTCTTTTTAATTGAGACTTTGTTCTCTCCATTTTCAGGTGAAAGTTGAGTCTATTTTGTGATTAAAATTGAAAAAAATCACGCTTAAGGTTTAAACATGACCATAATAATCAATAAAAAAATCCCATGAGCAAGCAGCTTTCAATTAACGTTGGTTCAGCCTTAGTAGTTAAGCAAATGTGATCGACATATTAAAACTTTATAAACTATTTTCAATTTCCAAATAATTTGGAAATAATAGATTCATAATTAAACGCTTGAATGCAATTTCAAACCCTATTCAAATATTGTTTCAGTTTAACGTATTCAATTTTTAAAAAACAAAATTTTGAGTAAGAAAGGACATTTTTTAATATTTAGCAATATTTGACTTTTGATTTCAAATTACATATTATGAAGAAAGTAGCTGAAATGAAATAATTTAAAAATAAATTTTTTTAAACAGAAGTTTGAAAAGAAGAGTTTTAAAAGAAAAGTTTCGAAGAAGAAGTTAAAAGAAGAATAATAATTAAACAATTATTCTTTGCAAACTAATTTTTCAACGTTTGAAAGTTTATTGATTCATTCTTCAATTTAGAGCATTGAAAAGGATTGCGTGGATTTATATTTTTTGAACATAAATCTTTTAACTGTTTAATTTGTTTGCAATAAGAATGCGTTTCTTAAGGCCAATCGAGACTCAAGTGAATTAATTTTCTTCCTAACCTAAAATCCAAACAAATTTTGAATAAAATAGTTAATTGTTCAACTAAAAAAATGCATAATTATCCAAAAATTGAATTGCTGAATTTTGAGTATAAAAAACTCATTTTCAAGAAAAGAAAAGAATGTTTAATGAGTTGAATTTAACTAAAAAAGACCAAATTAAAGAAAGTAGACGAATTCTCAAACAAACTGACGTATTTTTAGCAACAAAAATTAATTTTATACCAAAAAGTTGAATTTTCAACTTGCAAAAAAAAGGTCATACAAAATAGATAAGTTTTCGAATAAATAGTTTAATTTTTAACCAAATAGTTGAATTGTCCACAAGGTTAATTGAATTTTTGACCAATAATATATATTTTGAATAAAAAAGTTAATTTTCCACCAAATAGTTGAATTTTCAACTAAAACGAAGAATCTTTAACCAACAAAAAAAATGTATTACGAAGTAGTAAGACTTCAAATCAATTAATTTTTGTTTCAAATAAAAAAATGAATTCTCTACCCAAAAAGACGAAATTTCAACAAAATAGTTGAATCCTTAATCAAAACAGATTAATTTTCAAGCCAGTAGCTGCATTTTTAAACAAAAACGATGCAGTTTCAACTGAGTAAAATAATTTTGAACCAAAAAAGATCGATTTTCTATTTAAAACATCAATTTTCAACCAAAAATGGAATAGTTATATTTTCGGTCAGGAAAATTAATTTTTAGCAAAAAAAAAGAACAACTAATTTTTAGCAAAATAGATAAATTTTCAACCAATACTTGAATTATTAACTGAAAAAGATAAATTTTCAATCAAATTAAGTTATTAAATAAAAAAGATAAATATTTAATCAAAAATTGAGTACCTTAATTGTCAGTTCAAAAAATTAACTTTCAACCAAAAATGGAACGAATGTTAAAAAAAAAATGGTTGTGTTCTTGAAAAAAAATTCAATTTTTAACCAAATAGTCGAGTTTTCAGTCAAACGAAATAAATTCCGAGCCAGAAATATAATGTTAGACTTGTCAAAAACAAAAAATTAGCTTTTAAGCAAGAATAGTTCGATTTTTTATTGGTTTCTATTGATTCAGTTCACATTTCGGCAAAAAAATTAGCAAAAAGGGAAAGTTTTTCGACAAATAAGAATTATTGAAAGAAGGAGAGAGAGGGTAATTGGGGAAAGAGTGGTTACAAGATGCAGGATGGAGGATGAAGAAGAGGAGAAGGAGAAGAAGAAGGATGAGCAGGAGGAGGGGATAAAGGTAAGAGGATGCACGATGGAGGATGAAGAATGAAAGATGAAGGACATATAATGGATGATGGAGGCTGGAGGGTTAAGGATGTATCTTTTTGACTCCTAATATTGAAAAATGTATTATTATGGAATTTGTTATTGTTTATGTCGGAGGATGAGGCGAAGGAGTATGAGCAGAAGGATATGGATGAAGGTTAGAGGATGCAGGGTGGAGGATGAAGGATGGAGTATGAAGGATGGAGGATGAAGGATGGAGGATGAAGAAGAGGAAGAGGAGGAGAAGAGGTATGAGCAGGAGAAGGGGGTGAAGGTAAGATGATGCAGGATGGATGATGAAGGATGGAAGACTGAGGATTGGGGATGGAGGATCGTGGATAGAGGATGTAGTATCAAGCATGAAGGATGGAGGGTTGAGAATGGATTTTTTAAATTCTTAATGTTTGAAAAATTTTTATTATGGAATTTCTTATTGTTTATGTTAATGGATGAGGAGGAGGAGGAGAAGAAAGATGAGAAGTATGAGGGGGATAAAGATTACAAGAAGCAGTATGGAGGATGAATGATGGAGGATGAAGAAGAGGAGGAGGAGGAGAAGAAGAAGGATGAGCAGGAGGAGGGGATGAAGGTAAGAGGATGCAGGATGGAGGATAAAGGACGATAGATGGAGGATATAAAATAAAGGATGGAGGCTGGAGGTTTGAGAATGGATTTTTTCAACTCCTAATATTCAAAAATTTATTATTAGGGAATTTGGTTTTGTTTACGTCGAAGGATGAGGCGAAGGAGGATGAGCAGGCGGAGACGGATGAAGGTAAGAGGATGGAGTATGGAGGAAGGAAGATGGAGGATGAAGGATGGAGGAGAGAGGATTGGGGATGGAGGATCAAGGATAGAGGCTGAAAGATGGAGCATGCAGGATGGAGGATGTATTTTTTGAACTTATAATATTTTATCTTCATTATTATGGAATTTCTTATCATTCATATTGATGAATGAGGAGGAGGAGAAGGAGGATGAGCAGCAGGAGGGGGTGAAGGTTAGAGGATGCAGGATGGAGGATGGAAGATAAGGAAGAGGAGGAGAAGAAGAAGGATGAGCAGCTGGAGGGGGATGAAGGCAAGATGATGCAGGGTGGAATATTATGGATGGAGGATCGAGGATGGAGGATAGAGGATGGAGCATGAAGGATGGAGGATAGAGAATGGATTTTCTAAACTCCTCGGATATAAAACTGCATTATTATGGAATGTCTTATTGTTTATGTTGATGGATGAGGAGGAGGAGGATGAGAAGTAGGAGGGGGATCGAGGTCAGAGGATGCAGGATGAGGAAGAGAAGTAAGAGAAGGATGAGCAGAAGGAGGGGGTTAAAGGTATGAGGATGCAGAATGAAGGATGGAGGATTGAAAATGGAGGATGAACAGAAAAAGGGGAATTAACGTAAGAGGATGAAGGATGGAGAATGAAGGATAGAGGATAAAGGATTGAGGATGGAGGATGGAGGATGGACAATGAAGGATGGAGGATAGAGGATAAAGGATGGTGAATGAAAGATGGAGGATACAGGACTAAGGATTAGGGAGGGAGGATCAAGGATAGAGGCTGAAGGATGGAGCATGAAGGATAGAGCATGAAGGGTGGAGGATGGATTTTTTGAACATAATTTTTATGGAATTTCTTATTGTTCATATCGATGAATGAGGAGAAGGAGGAGAAGGAGGATGGGCAGGGGGAGATGAATGATGAATGTGGAATGTAAAATAGAAAATGGATGAAATATAATGGAGGATGGATTTTGGTAACTCCTAATATTGAAAAATTTATCATCATGAAATTTTTTATTGTTTTTGTTGGAGGATGAGGAGAAGGCGGATGAGCAGCAGGATGAGGATGAAGATTAGAGCATGCAGGCTGGAGGATTGAAGATGAGGGAGAGCAGACGGAGAAGAAGGATGGGCAGGAGGAGGGGGATGAAGATAAGAGGATGCAGGGTGGAAAATGGAGGATAGGGGATGCAGGGTCAAGTATAGATGCTAGAGGATGGAGAATGGAGGATAAAGGGTGGAGGATGGATTTTTCAAACTTCTAATTTTTAAAACTTCATTATTACGAAATGTCTTATTGTTTATGTTGGTGTATGAGGATGAGGTGAAGAAGGAGGATGAGCAGTAGAAGGGGAATCAAGGTTGGAGGATGCAGGATGAGAAAGAGGAGGAGGAGAAGGATGAGTAGAAGGAGGAGGAGAAAGGTAAGAGGATGCAAGATGGAGGGTGGAGAATGGAGGATGGAAAATGCAGAATGAGCAGAAAGAGGGGGGTTGAGGTAAGAGGATACATGATGGAGGATAGACAGTGAAAGATTGAGGACTGAGGATTGATGATGGAGGATCGAGGATCGAGGCTGGAGAATGGAGCATGAAGGATGGAGGGTCGGAGGTGGATTTTTTAAAACTCTTCATATTTAAAACTTCATTATTATGGAATTTCTTATTGTTTATGTTGGTGGAGGAGGAGGAGAAGGAGACGCAGGATGAGCAGTAGGAAGAGGAGGAGTAGAAGGATGCGCAGGAGGAGGGGTGGGGGGTGAAGGTATGAAGATGAAGATAAGAGTATGCATGAGGATGATGGAGGATGGGGAAGAGGAGAAGGAGTAGAAGGATGAGCAGGAGGAGGAGGGGGAGGGGTGAAGGTAAGAAGATGAAGGTGAGAGTATGTATGATGGAGGATGGATGATGGAGGACGGCTTGCATATTCCATTCAACTTTGAAACTTTTCAATCAAAAAAAGAAAATTATAAGAATTTATTTTGTTTCATTTGTTTAGATTTTTACTTTATAAATAATTTTTTTAGTTCTTATGTATTAACAATCAAACAATCAATATTTGCAAAGTACTTTTTTTAAATTAGGAAGTTTGTTGGTTTACTCTCTAACTCAAAGTGTTTGATATTAAGAAATATTGAGCCTAAATTTTAGAATGTCAAGAAAATGTTGTCTCTATCATTAACTATTTGCACGGATCAATGAAACCAGTGAAAAAATAAACTCAAGGAGAATATGTTAGAAAAACGTTTTTGTAGATGATGACAGTCAGAAAATGGGAAGTGAAACACGATCACTAGTTGGAATCGAATCCAATAAAGAATGAATGAAAACGAATTTCGATTATAGAAAAGAGCTTCCGTGATTCGATTTCTCAGAATAAATGACAAATCTAAAAAAACGAAGCTAGATGCTTTATCTTTTCGTAAAGCAACCTTCTGAAAGGATTCGAATGTTCTTAATTACTATTGCGTGAGTTCATAATAGAACGATCTCATGATTTTCGTTTTTTTAGTTTGTAAATGTCACCAACGACAGAAGAATAATTGATATCAGAAGCTTTTTAGAGTAATTAACCATAATGATAGACAAATTTTTTAATGAATTCATTAATTAATTCTGCGGAATTATTCTTTTTCATGTTAAAAATAAAATTTAATTGATTGCAGCCATGAAATAGGTTATTTTTTTGGTTTTCATCTTACCTGCAATTTTTTTTAATTACTTTGCAATTATTCATTTCACCCTTTTTCTGATCTAATTTTAGGTTTATAACAGCTGAAGATCCACTTGAAGACATTTTTCCACGACAAGATATTTCAGGTTTATATTTTTCAATGAAACGAATTTTTAATCAGAAAATTAATTTTCAATCAAGAAATATGAATTTTCAAGAAAATGAATTAGTAACAAAATATGTTATAGTTGATATATAAACAAAAAAAGATTTTAATTCAAATTAGAAAAACAGTTGAAATAAACCAAAAAATATGTAAATTTTCAACAAGAAAAGATCGATTCTGAACTAAAAAAATTAATTTCCAACCAAATATTTTTTATTTTTTAGACGTTTAATCTTTTTTGGTAGAAAATTCATTTGTTTGGTTGAAAATTCAACTATTTCATTACAAAATTATTTTTCTTGCTTCAAAACTCATTTCTTCCAATAAAAATTGAACTATTTTATTTTTTGATAAAAATTTATCTTTTTTAGTTAAAAATTTATCTATTTTGTTAAAAATCGATTTATTTTGTTCAAAATTATGCTTTTTCTGTAGAAACTTAATCGTTTTAGTTAAAATTTAATTTCTTTGATTAAAAATGAGCTCTTCTCATCAAAAATAAAATATTTAACTAAATTTCTTGTCAATATTTTTTTTTCATATGAGTTCAATCTTTTTGGTAGAAAATTCATTTATTTAGTTGAAACTTTAAATATTTCGTTGAAAATTTATTTTATTTGTATACAAACTTAATTCTCTAACTAAAAATTGAACGATTCTCTTCTTGGTTAAGAATTTATGATTTTTAGTTGAAAATTCATCCATTTCGTTGAAAATGCAACTATTAGGTTGAAAATTCCATTTCAAAATATTGGTGGAAAAGACATGTATTTTCTCAAAAGCTATTCCTTTTTGGTAGAAAATTAATCTTTTTGGTTGAAGTTTCATTTCTTTGGTTGAAAGTTATTTAATTTTTTAAATCAAAAATTAACTTTTCTAACTAAAAATGTAACTTATCCACTTTTCGTCAAATTTTTTTTATAGACATTACATTTTTTTGGTTGAAAATTCATTTGTTTGGTTGAAAATTCAATTTTTTCGTTATTAAAACTTATTTTATTTGTTTAACAAATTATTTCTCTAACTTAAAATTGAACTATTCTATTTTTTGTTGTTGGAAAGTTATCTTTCTTACTTGACAATTCATTTTTTTTTTAGTTGAAAATTCATCTATTTTTGGTTGAAAATTTGTCTTTTTTTGGTAGGAAATTAACCGTTTTTGGTTAAAGGTTCCAATAAAAGTCAAATTATTTGGTTGAAAATTCATGTATTTTGTTAAAAATTATTCTTTTTCGTGGAAAATTAATCCTTTTGGTTGAAATTTCATTGCTTTGGCTGAAAATTATTTTTTTTTTTAATTGAATGCTCGTCTTTTTTTTGGTAGCAAATTCATCTTCTGGGTTGAAAATTCTACTATTTGGTGAGAATTTAATTTTTTTGATGGAATATGCATTATTTCAGTCAAGTGTTCATTTTTTTGGTCAAGAATTTAACAAATTTTGTTGAAGATTCGTTTGTTGTTGTTGTTAAAAATGAATTTTTTAAACAAAAAATCTAAATAATTTATTTTTCGTCGATTTTTTTTATTGTTGAAAACTCGTCTTTTTTAGTCGGAAATTCAATTACTTTGGTAAAAAATGCATATTTTTAGGTTGTAAATTCAACTTTTTTTCACAAAAAAATCGCCTTTATGGCTTAAACACTCAACAATTTGGATAAGATTTTTTTCTTTATTAATTGAGCAATCTTTCTTGGTTGAAAATTCAACTGTTTTGTTGGAAATTCGTATTTGTTGGTTTTAATTTGATAGTTTTGTGTTGAAAATTACCGTCTTTTTTTATATCCTCAGTTTGGTTGAAAATTTGACTATTTTGTTGAAAATCCTTTTTTTTATAAATATAATTATTTTATTTTACACACAAATGTGACATTTCTTTTCACTGCCTTTTAACTGAAACTCTGTTCTTAATTATTTTTGTTTTTGTAGGACACTAGAATATTTCAATGTAGAAATAAAATTCTTCGCCTAATTTAATAGACTAACACGACATCCATTGTTCAAACTATTTGGTTGAAATTTATGTAATTTATCGAAAATTTGCCTTTTTTGGTAGAAAATAACTTTCCTTGGTGGAAAATATAACTATTTGGTTAGAAATGTATTTATTTTCTTTATAAATAATTCTTCTTCTTGGTTGAAAATTCAATTATTTGTTTGAAAATGTATGTATTTTGTTGAGAATTCGTATTTTTTAGTGGTAAAATAATCTTCTTGTTTGAAAATTGATCGTTTTCGTTGAAAATGTAATTATTTGGTTTGAAGAATTAACTCTTTTGGTAGAAAACTAGTCTTTTTGGCTTGACAATTCAAAATTTTGGAAGATACTTTTTGACTTCTAAATTGAAATTTCAACAATTTTGTTAATCATTCGTCATTTTGGTTTGAAAATGTATCTATTTTTGTAGAAAATTTACCTTTTTTGTTTGAAAATGCAACCGTCTGGGTAAAAATTATTAGTTTTGGTTGATAATTAAATTTTGTTTGAAAAATCAACTTTTACAGTAGAAAATGGCAATTTTGGTAGGACACTAGAATATTTCAAAGTTGAGATAAAATTCTTTGCCGAATATAATAGACTAACATCACATCCATTGTTGAAACTATTCATTCAAAAATGTATGTAATTTGTTAAGAATTCGTCTTTTTTGTAGAAAATAATTCTCTTTGGTTGAAAATTCAACTATTTGGTTAGGAATGTATGTATTTTGTTAAAAATTCTTCTTCTATATGAAAAATTAGTCTTCTTGGTTGAAAATTGATCCCTTTGGTTAAAAATGCAATTATTCTGTTGAAAAATCAACGGTTTGGTAGAAAACTAGTCTTTTTAACTTAAAAATTCAAAATTTTGGGAGATATTTTTTGAAATTTCTTTTGGTTTAAATATGAACATTCACATTTTTTTTTGAGTATTAATTTTTCTGTGTGAAAAATCCACTGATTAGTTTACAGTTCAACTACTTCGTAATTTTTTTTGGTGAAGATTTATCATTTTAGTTAAAAATTATTTGTTTTTATCTGAAAATTACAATTTCCCACTTTTGGTTGGAAATTAATATTTTCAATTAAAACAAATAAATAAAGCTTGAATGCCCTTCAAATTCTACAATAGTCTTATTAAATTTATGAAGTTTGGAAGCAGATTTTAAGTTTGCCTTCGTTTCGGATTATCGGATTTGATATTTCTGCTCCGCATCAAGCAGAAAAATTTCTGTTTGGGTTGAAAATTCAACAATTTTGTTAATCATTCGCCATTTTGAATTAAAAATTCATCTCTTTTTGTTGAAATTGTACCTTCTTTGATTAAAAATACAACCGTCCGGTTAAAAAATAATCAGTTTTGATTGAAAATTAACTTTTTCTCGAAAATTTAACGTTGACAGTAGAAAATGTCAGTTCAAACTATTTATTCAAAAATGTTGTTTAATTTGTTGAGAATTCGTCTTTTTTCAGAAAATTATCTTTTTTGTTGAAAATGCAAGTATTTGTTCAAAAATTTATGTATTTTGTTGATAATTCATCTTTTTGGTTTCAAACTCAACTGTTTTGTAAAAAGATAATTTTTTTTATAAGACTGCAGTTTTTGGATTAAAAATTATTGTTTTTTAGTTGAAAATTTTAATATTTTCTTGGAAATTCGACTTTTTATTTCAAAAACTCAACTATTTGTTTAAAATTTATGTAATTGATCAAAAATTCGCCTTTTTTGGTAAAATGTTTCTTCTTGGTTGAAAATTCAACTATTTGGTTAGAAATGTATGTATTTTGTTGGAAATTCATCTTCTTTATAAAAAATTAATCTTCTTGGTTGAAAATTCAATTATTTGTTTTAAAATGTATGTATCTCGTTGAGAATTCGTATTTTGAGTAGTGAAATAATCTTCTGGGTTGAAAATTTATCCTTTTGGTTAAAAATGCAATTATTTGGTCGACAAATCAACTATTTTGTAGAAAACTAGTCTTTTTGGCTTGAAAATTTAAAATTTCGGAAGATATTTTTTAAATTCTAAATTAAAATCTTGTTTGGTTTAAATATGAACATTTAGATGTTTTGTTGAGTATTCGTCTTTTTTGTTTGAAAAATCAATTACGTGATTCACAGTTCAATTACCTTGTTAGCTTTTTCTTGTGAAGATCTATCATTTTATTCGAAAATTATACTTTTTATCTGAAAATTATAATATCCTACTTTTGGTAGAAATTTTTGTGTAGAAATTTCACTTCTTTTGGTTGAAAATTCAACTGTCTGGTTAAAAATTAATTAGTTCTGGTTGAAAGTAAACTTTCTGCGAAAATGTAACGTTTACAGTAGAAAATGTCACTTATGGTAAGACACTAGAATATTTCAAAGTCGAGATAAAATTCTTCAATACACTTCAAATTTTACAATGAACTTAATAAATTTATGAAGTTTGGAAGTCGATTTTAAGTTTTCCTTCGTTTCGGATTATCGGATTTGATAGTTCTGCTTCGCGTTGAGCGGTGAATCTCAGTGAAGCAAGAGGTTCGATGTCGTTTGAGGAAAGCCGAGGAGCTTCGTGAGGTTAGTAAGAAGGTTCGTTTTAAGAGAAAAGGTTGATGATTTGGAGCTTGGAAGGACTCCTCAGCAATCTGCGGCAAAGAGCCGAGAAAAAGGGCTTCTTTGCTGTGGTTGCGAATTCCGAGAGCTTTACGAGCACGGTGTGGAATCAATAGAATCAATGGAATCATATATGAAGAGGACAATAAGACTTTGCTGGCTGCATTACTTTCTTATTCCGGAAACAAGGCGACGTATTAAAATAAATTCAGCTTTTCGCATGCGGCTTTTAGTGAAGAATCCATAAAAAGAAATTACTTTTCCGCGAGCGAGATCAATTTTATGATCTGACGCATTTTAAGAAATAAAGTTTGATTCGGTTCATGAAAAATTTTTATTCGCTCTTTCTCATAGAGTAGCTATTGTAATTTTGGGCTTAAGTATAGCACAGCGGGATCTGTTTCAAATGAAAATCAACTTTTTCTTTCGAAAATTCAATTTCCACAGTAGAAATGTCAGTTTTGGTACGGCACCAGAATATTTTAAAGATGAGAATAAATTCTTTGCCTAATTTAATAGTTTTGTCTGCAAATTGAAATTAATCTGAAAGAAATAATAAAAATGTTTCTCAGACAAGAATCATAAATGTTAATTAGTACCTTTATGAGCGTGTAACAGGAAATTTATTCGAATTCCGTCTTTTTAATATTGCGTGACTAAAAGAATTCTGTCGCTGATCCACATGAATTAGAATACAATTATTTTGAAAAAATAAGAAGAAACATAGACAGAATTTCTACTAAGCAAAATAAAATTGGTGTCCTTTGCATCAGTGAAATTCCAATACTTGACAACTTTTACAGTAGAAAGTGTCAGTTTCGGTAAGGCACTAGAATATTTCAAAGTCGAGACAAAATTCTTTGCTTAATTTAATACACTAATATTACATGCATGGTTCAAACAATTTATTTCAAAATTTATGTAATTTGTTAAGAATTCGTGTTTTTTGGTAAAAAATTAATCCTTTTGGCAGAAAATTCAAGTATTTAGTTAAAAATTCATGTATTTGGTTGAGAATTCAACTTTTTGGTTAAAAATGTAATTATTTTGTTAAAAATTCGCCTTTTCGTCGTATTTCTTGAGTTCAAAGTTTCTTGATTAATAAAAATTTAGATAGCAAAAAGGTTACTTGAGCCAAATAATTTTTCAAGAAGAGTTGAATCGAACTAAAAAGACGAATTAAAAAAAATTATTGGAATCTAAAAAAAAACGATTTTTTTGCCAACCAAACAGTTTGGAATTTCTACCCAAAGTGATGAATTTTCAATTGGGAAAGATTTTTGAGATAATAAAAAAAAATTATCCAAAATTTTTAATTTTGAAGCCAGAAGGAGAAGCTTTCTACAAAACAGTTCACTTTTGAACAAAATAATTAAATTTTCAATCGAAACGATGAATTTTTATCTAAAAAGATTCATTTTCTACTAAAAAATAGAAAGCCTCAACAAAATACATACATTTCCAACCAAACAGTTAAATTTGCAAACAAAAAGTTTAATTTTATACCGAAAAGACGAATTTTTAGCAATTTACATCAATTTTCAACCAAATAGTTGAATTTTCAACCATCAAAAATAAATTTCCAAGCAAATGGTCGAATTTTGCAAGGAAAAAAAATTAAGTTCAAACACAAGTAGTTGCATTTTTGAGGAAATAGTCGAACCTTGAAGGGAAAATTTAAAATTGATTTGACAATTGATCTTTTTTAGTAGAAAAATCCACTATTTGTTTGAAAATTCCACATTTTTAGCAGAAAATTTTAAGATTGGAGTGAAAAATTATCCTTTTGGTTAATAAGTAACCATTCCATTGTTATTAGAAGATTGATAATTTCAAACGAAATTCAGGATATAAATATGTATAGTTGGGTGAAAATTAGTTTATTTTGTTGAAAATTCAATTCTTTGGTTACAAGATTATCTGCTTTGGATGGGAACTTATTAAAAATTATTTTTTTTTGTTACTAAAACTTTTTGGTCGAAAATTAAACTTTTTTGTTGAAAAATGATTTTTTTTATTGAAGATGCATTATTTCATATAAAATTTCACTTCATTGGTTAAAAATTTAACAAATTTGGTTGAAAATTCGTTTTTCGTTGTTGAAAATGAATTTTTTCAACCAAAAATTCAACAAATCCATTTTTCGTCGATTTCCTTTTATAGATGTTTAATCTTTTTGGTAGGAAATTTAGAAGAAATTCAGGATACAAATGTGTATAGTTGGTTAAAAATTAATTTATTTTGTTGAAAATTCAACTCGTCGGTTGAAAGATTATCTGCTTTGGTTGGAAATTCTATTATTCGGTCAAAATTTAATCCATCTATATTCTCTATATATCATTTTTAGTTGAAATTTTCCTTTTTTAGACGAAAATTCATGTATTTTTTTTTTAGAATTTGTATTTCTGGTATAAAATTAACCTTTTCGTTCAAAATTTAATCATTTGGTTAAAAATTCAGGTGGTTTAGTTGAGGATGCAATTATTTTGTTGGAAATTCTATTTTTCCTTATTGAAAATTATTTTTTTTTTTTCAAATGAAAATGTGCTTATCTAATTCTTTGTGAAAAATGGATCTTCTTGGTTTGAAAATTAACTTTTTGTTTGAAAATTAAACTATCTGATTAAAAATTCATCCGTGTTGGTTCAGGATTCAACTATTTTGTTCTATAGGAATTTTTTTTTGTTGAGATTGAAACTTCGTCTTTTTGGTAAAAAAAAATTAATCATCCTGTTTTTTATTTGAAAATTCCACTATTTGATTACAAATTTATCTATTTTGGTTAAGGATTCAACTATTTTGTTCAAAAAGTTCCTTTCTATTTGCTTGAATATTAATTTTTTTAAACTGAAAATTCAACTATCCCACTTTTTATGTAAAATTTAGATTTTTAGTTAAAAATTGCTTTTTTAGTTCAAAAATCAAGTATTTGGTTGAAAATTCAAGTATCTGGTTGAAAAGTTATGTTAAAGAATCAAAAATATAACTATTCGGTTAAAAAGTCATCTATTTTTATATATAATTCAACTATATTGTGGAAAATTAATTATTTTTAGTGAAAATTCCCCTATACCATTTTAGTTGAAAATTTATATTTTCAGTTAAAAAATCAACAATTTTTTAATGAATTCCTTCTTGTTTTATAGAAATTAAATTGTCTTGGTTGAAAAATCATCAGTTTCAGCCAGTTCAACATTAATTTTTCCATTTTCAAAATTAACTATCACATTTTTGGTTCTAAATTGATATTTTAGTTGAAAATTGTTTTTCCAGATGGAAAATCAAGAATTAGATTGAAAAATCATCACTTCTTGGTAGAAAATCTTTTAAATTTGCTGAAAATTCAACTTCGTGTTTGAAAATTCAACTATTTGGTTAAAAATTCATCAATTTTGTTTGAAGATTTGAATATTTTGATAAAAGTTTTTTTTTTCGAATTCAAAACTATTCTTTCTTTGCAATTAAATTTCGGTTCGGGTTGGAAATTCAACGATTTTATTAATCATTCGTTATTTTGGCTTGAAAATTCATCTCTTTCTGTATAAATCTCACCTTTTTGGTTGAATATACATCCGCCTGGTTGAAAATTAATTATTTTTGTTTGAAAATGAACTTTTTTTTTAATTTAACATTTACAGTAGAAAATGTCAGTTCTGGTACGACACTAGAATATTTCGAAGCCAAGATAAGATTCTTCGTCCAATTTAATAGACTAACATCACATCCATTGTTCAAACTATTAATTCAACCATTTATGTAATTTTCCAAGAATTCGTCTTCTTTGTAGACAATTAATCTTCTTGATTGCAAATTCAAGTATTCAATATAAAACGTATGTATTTTATTGCAAATTAATTTTTTTGGTTAAAAATTTATTTTTTTGGTTGAAAAGTCATCTTTTTGGTTGAAAACTCAACTGTTTTGTAGAAAATAATTCTCCTTAGTTGAAAATTCAACTAATTGGTTAGGAATATGTGTATTTAGTTGAAAATTCATCTTCTTTATAAAAAATTAATCCTCTTGGTTAAAAATTCAATTATTTGTTTGAAAATATATGTATTTTGTTCAGAATTCGTTTTTTTTTGTGGAAAAATAATCTTCTTAGTAGAAAATTTATCCTTTCAGTTGAAAATGCAATTATTTAGTAAAAAATTCATAATTTTGCAGGAAGTTTTTTGTTTTAAATCTTTTTCGGTTGAGAATTCATATATTTTGTTGAAAATTAGTACTTTTGTCAAAGTCAAGTTTTTGTAATTTCTAAATTAAAATCTTTTTTGATTGAAATACGAACATTTACATGTTTTGTTAAATATTCATTTTTCTGCAAAAAAATCTATTACTTGGTTTAAAGTTATACTACTTTGGAAAAATTCATTATTTTAGTTGAATATTCATCTGTTTGTCTGTACAATTTATTTTCTTGAAAATACATATTTCCTAGTTGAAAATTCAACCGTTTCGTAGAAAATTAATCTTTTTTGATTAAAAATTCAAGACTTTGGTAGAAAATTAACCTGTTTTGTCGAAAATAACCTTTTTCTTAAAACTTCAACGATTTGGTTGAAAACTTAACTTTTCAATTGAAAACTTAACTTTTTTGTAGAAAAATAATTTTGTTTTGTTTAAAATAAAACTGTTTTGTTGAAGACTGATCAGTTTTTGTTGAGAAATAAATTATTTTGTTAAACATTCTCCTTTTTTGGTTGAATTCAACTGTTTTTGATTCGAAATCCAAATCTTTTTTTAATGAAGAAATGAAACAAATATTGTTTAAGAAAAATAAAACAAAGTCTTATGAGCGGACAATTAGGAGAAAATAGTGTATTTCAACAAAACAGCAGCAAAATAGTGTCATCGCTAGAAAAAAGTGACAAAGAGTGTTTTTGATTCAAAATTCAAATCTTTTTTTAATGAAGAAACGAAACGAAAATATCTGTTGAGGAAAATTAGAGAAAAAATCTCATTGGCGGACAATAAGGAGAAAATAGTGTCTTTTTTTTTAAATAGTAGAAAAATAGTGTCATCGCTGAAAAAAAAGACAAAAAGTGTTTTTGATTCAAAATCCAAATCTTCTTTTAATCAAGAAATTGAACAAAAATATTTTTTGAGAAAAATTAAAGAACAAGTCTCATTAGGGGACAATTAGGAGATAATAGCGTCTTTTTTCGTAATAGTAGCAAAATAGTCTCATCGCTGGAAAAAAGTGTCAAATAGTGTTTTTGATTCATAATCCAAATCTTTTCTGAATGAGGAAATTAAACAAAAATACTTTTCAAGATAAATTAAAGGAAAAGTATCATTAGCGGACAATTAGGAGAAAATAGTGTCTTTTTTCGAAATATCAGCAAAATAGTGTCATCGCTGAGAAAAAGTGACAAATAGTGTCAACAGTGTGGTGAGACCGAGGCCTGCGGGCATTTTGCGGGGACACGTCCGACTCGGGTTTGAGTTCGGAAGCACCCTCCGACTCACACCTATCGGTCGCTATTATCGCACACCCTGCGGTTTTAAGCTATCGCGAGAAGGGGCGGAAAGAGGGTCTTTCGCGCCTGATGGAATTGCCTCTTCTTCCTTTCCTCGCTCCCTCCTCTTGTACTCTCCAGCCTCTTCACAGCACGCTTCCGGCAAGATAACGCCAGCCTGTTTGTATAAGGCGCTACAGAGCAGCGCGAGCGCAGCGAATTCGATGCAAAAAGGGCCGCACGATACGCGATACATAGTTTCCATGTTTTTATGTGAGATATATATATGTATATGTATATATGTATGTATATATGTATGTATATATGTATGTATATACGTATTTATGTATGTATGTAGATGTGTGTGTGTGTGTATGTGACATATATGTGAGTCAGGAGACGTCGAATAATCGAAGGGGGTGTACTAAGTCACCGTTACCGAACGAGGTGCTCAAGCAACGCGTCATTTCGAACAGCCTGTATACACTCGCGATAAGATGAGAAAACGTTTCCTCGCTGCCGAGGATACATAGATTTGCATTAAAAAGATCAATTTCCTATCAAAAAAGACAAATCATATGTCAATTTTGAACTAAAAATTATATAGGTAAAACATTTTTAATTTTTAAAAAAATATGTTTTTGCTTCGCTCTGGTGGGAATCGAACCTCACCCCCTTCCGATTGCAGGTCGGGTGCCAAATTTAACAAAAAATACTGAACTCTTGTTGACAATTTTTAAAAGTTCAACTATTTTCGTTAAAAATTGTATTGATTGAATATTAAATTTTTAAACGAAAAATTCAAACATACTATGCTTGCTTGAAAATTCGTCTTTTTAAAAAATTACCTTCTTGTATGAAAATTCATCTTTTTGTTAGAAAATTCAACTATTTGGTTGAAAATTTATCCCTTTTGGGTAAAGATTGAAGCTTTTTTTATCGAAAATTCCTTTTTTTGGTAGAAGATTAATTTTCTTGTTTGAAAATTCATTTTTTTTTTTGTTAGAAAATTCATCTTTTTGGTTGAGAATTCAAATATTTTATTGGAAATGTATGCATTTTGGAAATTAGTTTTTCTGTAAGAATATTATTATTTTTGGTAGAAAATTCAACTATTCATCACTTTAGTTGAAAATGAATTTTTTTTAGATCTGAAAACTTAAATTTTCCACTTTTGATGGGAAATCATTATTTTCAATCAAAATTTTATTTTTAGTTTAAAATTCAAATATTTCGTTGACGATAGATGAATTTGGTTGAAAGTTAGTCTTTTTGGTAGAAAAATAACCTTCTTGACTGAAAATTCATCTTTTTGGTTAAAAATGCATGTCTTTCATTAAAAATTCATATTTTTCTGTGAAAAAATCTGTTTTTTCTTCGTTTTAAAAATACATATTTCCCATTTGAAAATTCAACAGTTTCATAGACAATTCGTCTTTTTTGGTTGAAAATTCAACTATGTGGTTAAAAATTTATTTATTTTGTTGAGAATTTGTCTTTTTCACCTTTTTAGATGAAGATTAATGAAAAATTTATCTTGTAGGTTGAAAATAAATCCCTTTCGTTGTAAATTTAATTCTACGGATAAAAATGCGCATGTTTTAATTCAAAAATTTATATATTTTATTTAAAATTTATATTTTTGAGTTGAAAATTGACCTATTCATTTAAAAGCTTATGTATTTTGTTGAGTCTTTATTGGTAGAAAATGCAACTATTTGATAAAAAATGTATCAGTTTTAGTAGAGGATTTTCATCTTTTTGGAAGGAAATTAATCTTCTTTGTTGAAAATTCATCTTTTTGGTAAAAATGTATCTGTTTTGGTGGAAAATTTTTGTATTTTTTTAATAAAATTAATCTGTCTGGTTAAAAATTCATCTTTCTCGTTAAAAATTTAACTGTTTTGTTTGAAAATTCACTGTTGTTGTTAAATAATTTTACATGAAAATTTAATTCTTTGAATGAAAATTCATATATTTTGGTAAGGGATTCAACTTTTTCATTAACAATTCCTTTTTTCTCGTTAATTATTTTTTAACTGAAAATTAAACTGTGCCATTTTTTATTGAAAATTGATATATTTTATTTAAAATTTTCATTTTCTAGTTCAATATAGAACTATTTGTTTGAAAATTAATGTATTTGGTTGAAAATATATCTTTTTGGTAGAAAATTTAACTATCGGTTCAAAATTTATCTGTTTTGGTTAAACATTCAAAATTTTAACTGAAAATTCCTCTTTTTGTTACAAAATTAATTTTTTTTTTCAGAAAATTAATCTTTTTGGTTGAAAATTCATCTTTTTGATATAAAATTCAACAGTTTGTTCGAAAATTCATCCATTTCGGTTGAAGTTTTACACCTTTTTAGATGAAAATTAATCAAAAATTTATTTTCTAGGTTGAAAATAAATCCCTTTCGTTGAAAATTTAATTCTTTGGAGAAAAATTCGCCTATTTTCATTGAAGATTTAACATTTTTGTTGAAATATCCATTTTTTGGTTCAAAATTAATTTTTATGTGACTCAAAATTTACCATAAAATTCAAGTTGAAAATTTATATGTTTTATTTGAAATTTATATTTTTGAGTTGAAAATTGACCTATTTATTTGAAAGCTTATGTATTTTTTTGAGTCTTTATGGGTAGAAAATTCAACTATTTGATAAAAAATGTATCAGTTTTAGTAGAGGATTTTCATCTTTTTGGAAGGAAATTAATCTTCTTGATTGAAGATTCATCTTTTTGGTTAAAAATTTATCTGTTTTGGTGAAATTTTTTTGTCTTTTTGTAAAACAATTAATCTGTTGGGTTAAAAATGCATCTTTCTTGTTGGAAATTAAACTTTTTTGTTTAAAGTTCACTTTTGTTGTTAAAAGTTTATCCTTTTACTTGAAAATTCAATTCTTTAAATAAAAATGCATTTATTTTGGTTAGGGATTCATTTTTTGTTATTAATAATTCGTTTTTTCCCCTTAATTTTTTTAAATGAAAATTCAACAATACTATTTTTTATTGAAAATTGATATATTTTATTTGAAATTTTCATTTTTTAGTTGAAAATAGAACTATTCGTTTGAAAATTCATGTATCTGTTTGGAAATATATCTTCTTGATAGAAAATTCAACTATTTGGTTCAAAATTTATCCGTGTTGGTTAAGGATTCAAGTTTCTTATTAAAAATTCCTCCGTTTAGTAGAAAATTAATTTTCGTGTTTGAGCATTTATTTTTATGTTAAAAATTCATCCCTTTACTTGAAAATTCAATACTTTGAATGTAAATTTATTTCTTGATTTGAGGATTCAACTTTCTTTTCAACTGAAGATTCAGCTATAGCTTTTTTATTGAAAATAGATATATTTTAATTTTCAGTTGCAAATTGAACGATCTGTTTGAAAATTCATGTATTTTGTTAAAAATTTATCTTTTTCGTTTGAAAATTTATCTTTTTGATGAAAAATTCAACTATTTGTTTTAAAACTCATCTGTTTTCGTGGAGGATTTTCGTCCTTTTGGCACAAAATGAATCTTCTTGTTCGAAAACTCATCTTTGTGGTAGAAAATTCAATTATTTTCTTGAAAGTTTATCTGTTTTGGTTGAGGATTTTTGTCTTCTTTGGAAAAAAATTGATCTTCTTGGTTGAGAATTCATCTTTTGGGTTGAAAATTCATCGCTTTGATTGAAAATTCAAATATCGGATTGAAAATGGATGCATTCTCAGAATTGGTTTTTGTGATAAATAATCAATACTTCTGAATAAAAATGCAAATACTTTCTCAGAGGATGTATCTGTTTCGGTAGATGATTTTTGTCTTTTTGGAAGATTAATCTTCTTGGTTGAAAATTTATATTTTTGGTAAAATGCACCTATTTGGTAAAAAATTATACTGTATTGTTTCAGAATTCATCTTTTTGGTTTAAAAATTTTCCTTCTAGTCAAAAAATCATCCTTTTATTTGGAAATTGAATTCTTCGAATAATAAAAATTCATCTCTTTTGGTTGAAGATTCAACTTTTTTGTCCGAAATTCCTTTTTCTGTCTGAAAATTAATTTTTTTTTTTAAATAAAAATTTAACTAAGCAATTTTTGTTTGAAAATTCATATATTTTATATTAAATTTATATTTTTTAAATGAAAATTGAACCATTTGTTTGGAAGTGTATGTATTTTGTAGGAAATTTTACTTTTTTTGTATATAATTTATCTTTTTGCAGAAAATTAAATCATTTGGTTGAAAATTCATCTGTTTTTGTTCAAGAATTTTTGTCCTTTTTGCACGAAATTAATCTTCCATTAAGAAAATTCTGAAATGACTTCTGCAAGTAGAAAATTCCTGCTTTAGTACGGCACTCGATTTTCGCAAAGTTGAGATTAAATTCTTTGCCTAATTTAATAGTTTACTGTACGAACTGACATGATTTCAGAAAAATAATAATTTGTTTTCCAATCTTATGATCTGAAAGGTTAATTAGTACCTGTTTGAGCCTGTTACAGGAAGTTTATTTAAATTCCGGCTTTTCAATATTGCGTGACTAAAAGAAGTCAGTCGCAATTCCACATGAATTAGAATAAATTTATTAAAAAAATGTTTCACAGTTCGTGAAAGTTATCTACATATGATCGGTCGTTACCAACTTCGATGATAATACAGATTCCTTCTGATATAGTTTGATTTTAGTTTAAAAAGATTTAATAAAAAAAGGTATTTGAAAACAAGTTGAATCCTTAATCAAAAGAGATGAATTTTCATTCATAAAATTACATTTTTATCCAAAAGGATGCATTTTTGAACCAAAAGAGGAATTTTCAACCCAAAACATTAGTTTTCAACTACCAAAAAATACAAATTTTTTAACAAAAACTGTAACTAAATGAATGATTTTCAAACGAAAAATATAAATTTTGAAACAAAACAGTTGAATTTCTAACCAAATAGATGCATTTTACAAAAAAGATGAATTTACAACCAAGAGGATTAATTTTTTTCCAAAAAGTCAAAAATCCTCTGCCAGAACAGATAAATTCTTAAGAAAATAATTGACTTTTTAGTCAATAGCATTAATTTTTTACCACAAAAACGAATTTCCAAAATGCATCCATTTTCAATCAGCTATTTGAATTTTCAATCAAAAACATAAATTTTTAACCGAATAATTGAATTTTCTGCAAAAAGATAAATCATCTACCAAAAAAGTGAAATTTCCACCAAAATACACACATGTTCAAACAAGTAGTTCAATTTTCATTTAAAAAATACAAATTTTAAATAAAATATATCAACTTTCAATCAAAAATGGCATAGGTTAATTTTTATTTAAACAAAAAATTGTCCACAAGAAAAAGGAATTTTAAACAAAAAAGCTAAATCCTCAACCAAAAGAGATGAATTTTTATTATTCAAAGAACTTAATTTTTAACTAAAGTATGATTTCTTAACTGAGAGCATGATTTTTAAACCAAAAAGATTAATTTTTAACTAAAAAGTTGAATTGTCATCCAAGAAGATTAACCTTTTTTCAAGAATAAAGAAATCATCAACCAAACAGATGAACTTTTAAACAAATAATTGCATTTTCTAGGAAAACGATGAATTTTCAAACTTCATTCAAATTATTGAACTGCATTCAAATTATTGAATTTTGAAGTAATAGGATGGATTTTTAACAGAAAAAATGAATTTTCAAACAAAAAAGTTAAATTTTCAACCATATAGATGTATTTTCAACTAAACAGATAGATTTTTGTCCCAAAAAACCAAAATCTTCCAGCAAAACAGACAAATCTTCAACCAAAAAGATCAATTTCTAACCCAAAAGATAATTATTCTCTTAATATTCATTAAAATAAAATATATTAGTTTTAAACGAAAAATGGTATCATTAAATTTTTAGTATAAAAAAGGAATTTTCAACAAAAAAGTTGAATTCCTAACCGCGAGATATTAATTTTTGTTTGAACAATTCAATTTTTAACTTGAAGTATGGATTTTTATCCCAAAAAATAAAATTTCAAACAAAAAAATGTAATCCTCAACCAAAAGAGATTAATTTTTATTCGAAAGAATTAAGTTTTAAATTAAAAGAATGAATTTGCAACCTGATAGATGCATTTTCAACCAAAAATGATGAATTTTCAACCAAGAAGATTAATTTTATTTAAAAAAGACAAAAATAAAAAATTTCTCAATTTTTCAGCAAATATTTGAATTTTTAACCCAAACGATGAATTTTCAACCAAAAAGACGAGTTTTAAACTAAAAAATTTAATTTTGAAGTAAGAGGATTCATTTTTTGCAAAAAGGACGAAAATCCTTACCGAAAACAGATTAATTTGTAAGCAAGAAGATGCATTTTCAAACATAAAGATAAATTTTCTACCATAAAAGACAAATTTCCAGCAATATACATAAGATTTCAAATAAATAGGTCAATTTTCAACGCAAAAATAAAAATTTTAAATAAAATATATAAATCTTGGATCAAAATTTTTTAGTAAATGTTGAGTAACCAAAAAATTGATTTTGAACCAAAAAATGGATATTTCAATAAAAAAGTTGAATCTTCAATGAAAACAGACGAATTTTCATCGGAAGAGTTAAATTTTCAACGAAAGGGATTTATTTTCAACAAAGAAGATAATTTTTGGATTAATTTTTATTAAAAAGGTGAAAATCATCAACCAAGGCAGATTAATTTTGAAACAAATAGTTGAATTTTTTACCAAAAGGATGGATTTTGAACCAAAAATAATAATTTTCCTACAAAATGACGAAAGTTTTCAACAAAAAAAAAGGTCAATATTTAACCAAATAGTTGAATTTTCAACCTAAAGTATCAATTATCTCACAAACAAACTAATTTTAAAAATGCATACATTTTCAATAAAATATTTGAATTTCACACAAAAAAGATGAATATCCAAGAAAAAAAAATTTTTTTTTTTACAAAACGACAAAAATTCTCAAAAGAAAATGTGAATTATTAATCAAATAGTTCAATTTTTAAACTAAAATATCAATTATGTCACAAAAAAAAACTAATTTCCAAAGTGTATACATTTTCAAAAAAATATTTGAATTATTAACCAAAAAGATGAATTTCCTACCAAAAAAATGAATTTTCAAACACGAAAATTAATTGTCTACCAAAAAGAGAAATTTTCAATATAAAACTTGAATCTTTACCCAAAACGGATGAATTTCAAACCAAATAGTTGAATTTTCTACCAAAAAGATGAATTTTCAAACAAAAAGGTAATTTTTTCTTAAGATGAATTTTGAACCAAGCATAGTATACTTGAATTTTCAAAAAAAAAAAAAAAATTCGTACACAATCAATGAAATTTTTAACCAAAATAGTTGAACTTTCAAAAATTTTCAAAAAGAGTTGAATCCGCAATAAAGAACAACTTTTCTGTCAAAGAAGAAACAAAATTTCAACCAAACTGTACAATTATCCACAATCAAATTCTTGAATTGTTCATTTTTGTGAAACTTCTGAAATCTTTTCAAAATTGTTGAAATTTTTATTATTTTTAAATATGCCCAAAACAGTGAATCTATTCAAGTTCTGAAAATTCCAAGTTCCGATTTAAATTGAAAAAAGTATTTTTAGAGTTTCAATCATAATCATAGACAAGTATATAATAAGGATAATAACGAATAATATAATATATATATTATATATTATTATTATATATTATTATTATATTATATTATTATAACGAATTCTATATGAATTTACAATGTAAAGTCCGAGAATAAATCGTTTTACATACTTATCAATAATTATGAATAAAACTATAAAAATACATTACTAAATTTAAATAAAAGATAGTAATCTTGCAATCGAAAATAGATACAATATTTAAATATTTGAGAATAATTAAAATACAAAAAAATATTGGATTACCATACTGTTATATGTTTCCTTGTTATTTTTCGTGCATTAGGGAAATCATCGAGGTCGTGAGACGACTGATTTCGATTTATATATATCCTCCCCCTAATCACACTTACGCGTGACTTCTAATTTCTAGCATGCTACTCCCTCAGCTGTAATTTTCTTGTCTACATTTTGACGAATCTCGTGAGATCCTTTAAAAAAGATTGTTCCATATTACGTAGTTTACCAAATCGATTTCGTGAGAAGTCGAGTTCTTTCAAGGTTATTTTTAAGGTCTGGGAATGGTTCCTTGAATATTTTAGTATGCTCTCTATATTTTTTTGAATTTCTAATAAGTATTTTCAATAATGAGAGATGGATTACCTTCGATGAAAAGTTTTAATTTTCATAAAAGGAATGATAATATTTTATGCATAAGTAAATTGAAAGTTGTCATAATTTTACGAAAATGAGGTTTTTTAATATTGCGTGAGTTGAAGAATTGTCTCCAAATTTTAACATTATTAGAATTAGTTTCTTTTTGAAAAAATAAAAAAAGCCTTTGAACAACTTTGAAAAAAAAGAAAAATATTTGCGTGTGTTACAGCAGTGCAATTTCGAAAATTGAAAGACTTCTAATTTTCGGTTTGAAGTAGAAACTATAAGTTTTGGTACGGCACTAGATCATTTGAAAGTTTGGATACAAAGCTTTTATAATCAAATAGTTTTTTGTGAAAATTAGCATTATTCTAAAAGAAATAATAACTTTTTTCAAGGCTAATAATCTCAAAGGTCAACTAGTACCCTTTTGAGCGTGTTACAGAAAATTTATTTGAATTTCGACTTTCTAATATTGCATACCAAAAAGAATTTGGTCACAATTCCACATGAATTAGAACGAATTTGTTGAAAAAATGCAAAGAAAAATAAGAACGACTTTAACAAAGAAGAATAAAATTTTTGTGCATTAGAATTCCTCAAATTTAAGTAGAAAATGTCAGGTTTAGTGCGGCACTAGTTTAATAGTTTTCTCGGCAAATTGACATTAATTTAAAAGAAATGATCATTTTTGTCCTGAGCCAATAATCTAAAAGGTTAATCAGAACTTTATTGAGCGCGTTAAATGACATTTATTTGAATTCCGGCTTTTTAATATTAAGTAATACATTTATCAATAAAAATGCAATGAAACATCTGCATAACTTCAACAAAAAGAAGAATAAAATTTCGATTTTTTACATCAGTGAAATTTAAAAACTGGGAATATGTCTCAGTTCTGCAGTAGAAAATGTAAGTTTTGGTCCGACACTAGAATATTTTTAGGTTGTGATAAAATTATTTGCCTAACGCAATATTTTTCTGTAGGAATTGACATAATTCTAAAATAATTGATAATTTGTTTTCCACGCCAAGAATCTAAAATGTTAATCAGTACCTTTTTGAGCGCGTTACAGAAACTTCATTTGAATTCCAGCTTTTTAATATCGCGTAACTATAATAATTCTGTCGCAATTCCGCATGAACTGAAATACTTTTATTAATAAAAATGCAATGAAATATCTGCATAATTTCAACATAGAAAAATAAAATTTCGATTTTTTACCTCTGTGAAATTCCAAAACTTGAAAGATGTCTGACTTCTGAAAGTAGAAAATGCCGGTTTTAGTACGGCACTCGAATTTCGCAAAGTTGAGATAAAATTCTTTACGTAATTTAATAGTTTCCTCTACGAACTTAGCTGATTTCAAAAGGAAAAATAATTTTTTTCCCAGCTAATGATCTGAAAAGGTAACTATTACTTATTTGAGCCCGTTACAGCAAATTTATTTGATTTCCGACTTTAAAATTTAAGAATTCTTTTACAATTTCACATAAATTAGAATGAATTTATGTAAAAAATGCAATTAAACAACGACAAACCTTCAGGAGAGAAGAATAAAATTTGTGTATTTTGCATCAATGAAGTTCCAAAACCTGAAAGATATCTGACTTCTACAGTAGAAAATGTCAGTTTGTTTAGGGCACTAGAATATTTCAAAGTTGAGATAAAATTCCTTTCCTTACTTAATACTTTTCTGCAAGAATTAACATTCATTTGGAAGAAAAAATAATTTTTTTCCAATCCAAGAATATGAAAGGTTGATTAGTACCTTTTTGGGCGGGTTACTGAAAATTTATTTGAATTCCAAAAAAAAAAATTTGTGATAAAATATATTAATTTTCAGCTAAAGATGGTATAGTTGATTCTTTGATTGAAAAAAAAATTTCAACAAGAAAAGGATTCTTGAATAAAAAAGTTGAATCCTTCACCAAAAGAGATGTATTTTCATTCAAAGAATTAAATTTTCAACTGAAAGGAAAAATTAAAAATTTAAAACATGAATTTTCGAAGAAAACAGTTTAAACCTGAAACGAAAGAGATGAATTGTTATTTAGAGATCTTAATTAAAAAAAAAAAAGATTAATTTTCAACCAAAGAGATGAATTTTTAAACAAAGCAGTTGAATTTTCAACCAGATAGATGCTTTTTTAACCAAACAAATTAATTTTCTTACAAAAAGAAAAAAATATTTCTCCAAAAAAAGATAAATTTTCAACCAAAAAGATGAATTTTCAACCACGAAGATTAAAATTCTTTGAAAAAGACAAAAATCATCTAATGAACAGTTGAATTATTTATTAAAATAGTTGAATTTTCTACCAGGAAGATACATTTTCTACCAGATAAGATAAATTTCCAATCAAACACATACATTTTCAAACAAATACATAAATTTCAAACTGAAAATAAAAAATTTTAAATAAAATATATTAATTTTCAACCAAAGATGGTATCGTTGATTTTTCAGTTAAAAAAAAAATTTCAGAAGAAAAAGGAATTTTCAACAAAAAAGTTGAATTCTCCACCGAAACAGATGAATTTTTATTCAAAGAATTGAATTTTCAATTGAAAGGAGGAATTTTTCACTAAAAAGATGAATTTTTGAAGAAAAATAAGAGAGTTCAATCCTCAACCAAAAGAGATGAATTTTTATTTGAAAGTTTTAATTTTCCAACAAAAGAATGAATTTCCAACCAAAAAGATGAATTTTCAATCGAGAAGATTAAAATTATTCCAAAAGGACAAAAAGTATCTACAAAAACAAATAAATTCTTCATTCAAATCGTTGAAGTTTCTACCAAGAAGATACATTTTCTATCAGTGGAGGTATATTTTCAACCAAATACACATTTTCAAACAAATAAATCAATTCGCATCTGAAAAATAAAAATTCTAAATAAAATATATGAATTTTCAAGCAAAAAAATGAATTTTTAACCAAGAAGATTAATTTTTGTACCTAAAGGACGAAAATTTTCAACAAGAATGGATAAATTTTTTAACCAAGCACTTAAATTTACTACCAAGAAGTAGAATTTCCTATCAAAGGAGATGAATTTCCAACAAAATTCATGAATTTTTAATTTCCAACCAAAAATAAAAAATATATATATGTTCAACCACGAATGTTATTAGTTGAATTTCCAGTTGAAAATGAATAAGTTTTTTAATGAGAACAAGGAACTTCCAACAAAAAAGTTGCGTTTTCAATCAACACGATGAATTTCAAACAAGAAAGATTCATTTTCTTCCAAAAAGTGAAATTCAAAAACCTGAAAGATTTCTGACTTCTACAGTAGAAGATGTCAGTTTTAGTGCGGCACTAGAATTTTTCAAAGTTGAAGTAAAATTCATTTTCTAATTTAATTGTTTTAAAAAATTAACATTATCCTGAGAGAAATAATTATTTGTTTTTCAAGCCAATAACCTGAAAAGTACCTGTTTGAGTCCGTTAAAGAAAATTTATTTAAATTCCACATAAATGGGAATAAATTTCTCAAAAAGATGCAATAAAGCATCGACACAACTTTGAAAGACAAAAATAAAATTTTGTGTCTTTTGCATCAGTGAAATTCCAAAACTTGAAAGCTGTCTGACTTCTACAGTAGAAAATGTCAGTTTTGGCGTGACACTAGAATATTTCAAAGCTGAGATAAAATTTTTTTCCCAATTTAATACTTTTCCATAGGATGATAATTTATCTAAAAGAAATAATCATTTTTGTCCTAATTCAATAATCTAAAATGTTAATTAGTACCTTTATGAGCGTGTTACAGGAAATTTATTCGAATTCCGTTTTTTTAATATTGCATGACTTAAGGAATTCTGTCGCTAATCCACATGAATGAGAATACATTTATTTCTAAAAATTCAATGAATATGGACACAATTTCTACAAGAAAGAATAAAATTGGTGTCTTTTGCATCAGTGGAATTCCAAAACTTGAAAACTTTTACAGTAGAAAATTTCAGTTTCGGTAAGGCACTAGAATATTTCAAATTCGAGCTAAAATTCTTTGCTTAATTTGATAGATTAACATCACATCCATTAATCAAACTATTTATTTAAAAATGTATGTTATTTGTTAACAATTTGTCATTTTGGTTGAAAATGTAATTATTTGGTAGAAAAAGTAATTGTTTTGTAAAAAGTTAATTTTTTCAGATAAAAATGCAGCTGTTTGATTGAAAATTATTCTGTTTTAATTGAGAATTTTACTATTCTGTTAAAAAATTATTTTTTTCTCAAAAACTAAACTATTTGGTTGAGAATTTATGTAATTTATCAAAAATGCAATCATTTGGTTAGAAATGTATGTATTTTGTTCGATATTTGTATTTTTTAGAAGACAAACAATTTTATTGTTTGAAAAGTTATCTCTTCGGTTGAAAACACAATTATTTGGTTGAAAAATCAACTTTTTGTAAAAAATTAGTTTTTTTTTGTTGGAAAATGTAAAATTCTGTAGGACAGTTTTAGAAAAATTTGCATTGGTTGAGGATTCAACTATTTTGTTGAAAATTCGTTTTTTTTTTGTTTGAATTCAAATTTTTTGGATTACAAATTAAAATATCTTTTGGTTTAAATATGAAAATTCACATGTATTTTGGTATTTTGGTTCAAAATTCAACTATTTGGTTAAGAATTCATCTGTTTTGCTTGAGGATTTAAATATTTTGCTGAAAGTTTCTCTTTTTTTGTTTGAATTCAAAACTTTTTTTTTTAATTAAGTTCCTTTTTGGGGTAAAAATTAAAAAATTGGGTTAATTATTCGTCCTTTTGGTTTCAAAATTCATCTCCTTTTGTACAAATGTCACTTTTTTCTTAAAAATGCAAGCGCTTGGGTAAAAATTAATTTGTTTTGATTGAAAATTAACTTTTTTCTTTTAATTGAACTGTTCTGTGAAAAACTTGTATTTTGGCTTGAAAACTCAACTATTCGGTTGAAAGATTATGTAATTGCATCAGTGAAATTCTAAAACTTGAAATATGTCTGACTTCTGCAGTAGAAAATGACAGTTTTGGTAGGGCACTAGAATATTTCAAAGTTGAGATAAAATTCTTTTCCTGATTTAATAATTTCCTGTGAAAATTAACATTTATTTAAGAGTAAAAATTTTTTGTCCTGATCGAAGAATCTGAAAGGTTAATTAGTGCCTTTTCGGGCGCGTTACAGAAAATTTATTTGATTTCCGGGTTTTTAGTATCGTGTAACTAAAAGAATTCTGTCGCAATTCTTCATGAAGTGAAATAAATTTCTCAAAATAATGCAATTGAGCACAACTACAACAAAGAAGAATAAAATTTGTGGGAAGTAGAAAAGGTAAGTTTTCGTAGGCCAGTAGAAAATGTCAGTTCTGGTAGGGCAGTAGAAAATGCCAGTGTCCTTAGGGCAGTGAAAAATGCCAGTCTTTGGCGAGGCAGTAGAAAATGTCATTTTTCGTAGGGTAGTAGAAAATGCCAGTTTTTGAAGGGCACCAGAATATTTCAAAGTTGAGATAAAATTCTTTTTCTAATTTGATACTTTTCTGTAAGAATTGACATTTATCTAAGAGGGAAAATTATTTGTGTTTTAATCTAACTATACGAAAGAATTCTATCGCAGTTCCATATAAATTAGAAAAAATCTTTAAAAAATACAAAAAGCATCCACACAACATCCAAAAAGGAGAATAAAATTTGTGTCTTTTGCATCAGTAAACTTCCAAAATCTGAAAGATGTCTGATTTCTACATTAGAATAAATTTTTAACAGAAAAAATGAATTTTTGAACAAAACAGTAGAATTTTTAACCAAAAAGATGAATTTTCAACCAAAAAGATTAAAATTCTTCCAGAAAGATAAAAATCATCTACGAAAACAGATAAATTCATTGTATAAATAGTTGAATTTTCTACAAAGATGACGCACATTTTCTAACAGCGAAGATAAATTTCTAATCAAGCACATATATTTTCAAACAAATAGATCAATTTTCAACTAAAAAATAAAAATTTGGGATTAAATATATTAATTTTCAACCAAAGATGGTATAGTTGATTTTTCAGTAGAAGAAAAATTTTCAACTAAAAGGACGACTTTTTAACGAAAAAGATTAATTTTTAAACAAAACAGTTGATTTTACGGCCAGGAATATGAATTGTCTACCAAAGAAGGTGAATTCCCAACAATACACATCAATTTTCGAATAAATAGTTCAATTTTTAACCAAAAATGAAATATATTATTGTTCAACCACAAATGGTATTAGCTGAATTTCCAGTTAAAAAATAAAAAAATTTCCTAACCGTGAGTCAGTTTTCGTACGGCACTAGAATTTTTCAAATTTGAAGTATAATTCATTTCCTAATTTAATTGGTTTTGAAAATTAACATTATTCTAAAAGAAATAATTATTTATTTTCTAAGCTAATAATTTGAAAAGTACCTGTTTGAGTCCGTTAAAGGAAATTAATTGAAATTCCGGCTTTTTAATATTGCGTAACTAAAGAATTTTGTCGCAATTCTACATTTATCTAAAAAAAATTTAATTTTTGTCCTAATCCAAGAATCTGAAAGGTAATTTAGTCTGACTTCTACAGTAGAAAATTTCAGTTTGAGTACGGCCCTAAAATATTTAAAAGTTGAGATAAAATTCTTTTCCGAATTCAATAGTATTCTGTATGACTTTAAATTTATCAAAAAGAAATAATCATTTTTTTTTAAGTCAAGAATCTGAAAGTTTTATTAGTACCTTTTTGAATGCGCCGAAGAAAATTTAATTGAATTTCTGAACTAAAAAATACATAGCAAATAGAAACAGAACGAGAAACAGAAAACATGAGAACATTTATATTTTACCGTCCACCGTGATATTAAGAATTTATATTAAACTGAAATTTTCATATTAAAAAATGTACCACTTTTAAATGGAACTCCTTCTGATATGAATATCACAAACAGAGAAAATATGCGTGACAAGAATGTTTAGTAAAGTCCTTGTGCATGAAATTAAATGAGTTTTATATTTAATAATACAAAGTTTTCAAATTCAAAAATTTAAATAACTATCTTTTTTTTACAAGTTTTTGAGCATATGTTACATATTTATAAAATTATAGGAGTGTAAAAAGAAAAATCAACACTGTCATTTTCACTGTTCAAAATTGATAAATATTAAATCGAGAATCTATAAAATTGAATAAACTTCAACTTCAAATGTTCAAAATTGAAGAATTTTTAATTTTGAAAATTGAAATTTTTCGAAAGAGGCTTAAAAAATTGCATTATTTCCTATTACACTCTTTTAATATGTATATATATATAGATTCAAAATGAAGTATTTGAAAAAAACTTTTAAAATTTCATCCCTTTGAAATATAAATCTTGAAAATTAAATAATTTCAAATTCAATTTTTTCATTTTCAAAATCAACAAAATACATTTTTTTTATGCACATATCTTAAAAATTGCAAAAATTGCAGTCGTATATCTTCAAAATGGAAATATTAGCAAAAAGACATTCAAAATCACATGCCTGAAAAACACAAATCTTAAAAAATTGAATTATTTTCAATTCTATATTTCAAAATTCAAGAATTTTCTATTGACATTTGAAATTTCTTCAACTTGGAAGATGTTGAATTGAAAGCTTGTCTTTTCCTTTTCAAAATCATCTAAATTTAAGAATTCTTATTCACGTATTTTTAAAATTACACAGTTTTCACTTGTTACTCATCAAAATTGAAATATTGGGAAAAAAGTGAAAAATTGCATACTTTTGAAAGATAAATTATTAAAACTGAATAATTTTCAATTATATATGCTCAAAATGCAAGAATTTTCAAAATAAAAAATTGTCAAATTTAACTCTTCGAAATTGCTCAAAGTTGATGATTTTTGAGTTCAAAATATATACATTGAAAATTATGCAAGTTTTGACACTTAAAATGAAAAATTCTGTAATTTTGATGATTTACATTTGAAATTGCCTCAATTGGAAAGATTTGGAATTGAAAACTAAACTTTTATTTTTTGAACTATCAAAATTTAAGAATCTTTCATTTGTCGTGTCATTTCTAAAATCATAAAAATTCCAAAAATTTTATCTTGAAAATTTAATAATTTGTATTTATATAGTTTGAAAGTGCAAGAATTTACAAAATACAAAAATTTTTTATTGTAACTCTTTAATATTGCAGAAATTCAAATTGTACTTTTTTGAAATTGAAGAATTTTCAATTTTTAGAAAAAACAGTGAAAAATTATGCAAGTTTTGACTTTTTAAAATAAAATTCTGTAATTTTGATCATTTACATTTGAAATTTCTTGAAGTTAGAAGATTAAAAATTGTAAGTTGGACTACTGATCTTCAAGATCTTCAGAATGTAAGAATTCTTATTTTTGTATTTTTGAAACTGAAGGTAAAGTTCAAATTAAAATTCAAATCAAAATTAAAGTATATGAAATCGGATGTAGCTACTTTTATATTTATTTTAATTTATGATTATTTTTATTACATTTTATAGTGCTTTAAATTCAAGTATATATTTTTATTTTATAGTTAAGCAATCAGAATAAAAAACATCTGATAATTTAATTTTTTGGTTGAAGATTCAACTATTTTGTTGAAAATTTGTTTTTCTTTCCAGCCGATAATTAATTTTCTCAAATTATAAATTATCTGTTTCACAATTAAAATTTTTACAATTTCTGTAAACTTGATGATTTAATTTGAAATTTCTTCATTATGGAAAATTAAGAATTGAAAGCTCTTTTTAAAATCAAAACTAAAAAATTGTTATTTATATGACTTTAAAACTGCAGATTGTTTAATTTTAGATCTTAAAATTTCAATTTTTGCATCAAAAAAGAACTTTCCCAATTACATACCTTCAAAATAAAATTTTAAAAAATTAAATAATTTGAATTTCTATATTTTTTAAATTAAAAAATTTCTAATCTTTACTCTTCAAAATTTCAGAACTTTGCATTGTAAATCTTTAAAATTGAAGAGTTTTTATTTTTCAAAATTTAGGATAAAAAATTGTTCAAGCTTAAAGTTTATTAATTAAAATTTTTGTAATTTTGATGATTTGCATTCGAAATTTTATCGATTTGAAAGATTTGAAATTGAAAACTTGACTTTTGATCTTTAAAATTATCCAAATTTAAGAATGTTTAAATTTAAAACTTAAAATTTTACTGTTTTTTATTATAAATAAAAAAAATGGTAGAAGTTTTAATTCGTAATTTTTTTAACTAACCGTAATTTAGATCATTTACGTTCAAAATTTCTTCGATTTCAAATATTTGAAATTGAATTTTTCATTTTTAAATGTCCAAATTTAAAGATTGCTGTTTATCCTTATGATTCAAGAATTCTCAATTTTCATTTTTTAATATTACAAAACATTGAATCATAAACCTCTTAGGAATTGAAGAGTGATCAATTCTAAAAAATTTTAATTAAAAATTATACAAGTTTGAAGTTTTTCAATTGTAAATTATGTGAATTTGATAATTCACGTTTGCAATTTCTTCAATTTAGAAGATTTCGAATTTAAAGCTTGACTTTTGATCTGCAAAATCTTAAGAATTTAAGAATTTTTACATCTTTGAAATGAAAGAGTTGTAAATTACAGAATTTCAAACTGTATATCTTTAGAATTAAAAAGTATTCAATTTTTGAATTTTATAATCAACAATTTTGATACTGGTAAATAATCCAAATTAAACTATTAAAAAAATTAATTAAATACTTTAAACATATAAATCTTGAAAATTGCATAATTTGCAATTCTATATTTTCAAATTGCAAGAATTTTCATTTGTAAATCTTCAAAATTGAAGAGTTTTTATTTTTTTAAATTAACAATAAAAAATTGATCAAGCTTAAAGTTTAATAATTGAAAATTTTGTAATTCTGATTATTTATATTCGAAATTTTATCGATTTGAAAGACTTGAAATTGAAAACTTGACTTTTGATCTTTGAAATTATCAAAATTTAAGAATTTTTAAATTTAAAACTGAAAATTGTACTGTTTTTAATTGCAACTTTAAAAAATTGTAGAAGTTTTAATTGGTAATTCTTAGAATAAGAGTGCTTTCAATTTTGTAAATTTACAATAAAAAATGTGCAAGTTTTAAGTTTTGCAATTGTAAATTATGTGAATTTGATAATTCACGTTTGAAATTTTTTCAATTTAGAAGATTTAAAATTCAAAGCTTGTCTTTCGATCTTCAAAATCTGCAGAATTAAAAATTTTGTATTTTTGTATCTTTAAAATAAAAAGTTGTAAATTACAGAATTTCAAATAATTTTTGAAATTTATAATCAAGAATTGGGAAACTGGTGAATATTTCAAATTAAACTATTAAAAAAAATATTTGAATACGTTAAAAATATAAATCTTGAAAATTGAAAAATTTGGAATTATATATTTTCAAAATGCAATAATTTTTAATTTTAAATCTTCAAAATTAGAAAGTTTTCAGTACGAAAAATAGAAGGTAAATAATTATACAAGTTTCAGGTTCCACAATTAAAAATTCTATGATTTTGATGATTAGCATGGAATAGTTCTCTAATTTGTAAGATCCAAATTTAAGAATTTTTATTTATTAATTATAAATTGAAGGATCTTCAATCGCAAATCTACAAGATAGACTGATTTTGAAAAGCTGCGTACAATTTTAAGTGTTCAAAATATTAAATCTTATATATAAAAAAAGTGACAGATTACGAAAATTTGATTCAAATTAAAATTAAATTATATGAAAGCCAATATAGCTATTATAATGTTTATATTTAATTTATGATTATGAATTATATTTCATAGTATTACAAAAACTACGTATTTTAATTTAACAATAAGGCGATCAGAATAGGAAACATTTAAAAATTTAATTTAATTCCACTATTGAATAATAATGAAGTAAAATGAAATTATGGTATGAGAAAATTTCTATCAGAACAAAAGGGTTTTCACCCGTCGTATAATGAAATGCTTAAAATACACAAGATTCTCTATTCTACACTGATTTAAACCACTTTTCCCTAATTTATTCGAAACCTTCTTTTTCTTCGGTTTCCTACCTTTACTTCCGATAGCTTTCTCCCTTTCCCCAACCCTTTTCCGCTACCGCGTGACGGCTACGGTCTGGATTGCAAACGGCTACGGCTACGGCTATTCTTATGTTAATTCTTTTCTCGAGACTCGGATGGTCAGCATTTGCGCATTTACAATGCTAATTTCGATGTTCCAGCTTTTTCGATTTCAACGATCAACAGAAATCATTTTTAACAAGTTCCATTTGATTTCTATATCAAAAGGTTCATTCAAGCGAGAAAAATAAGGGGACATGCACAGTAGGGGGGCTATTAGGGAAGTACAAAAATTTTTTTCTTGGAATTTTCATGCATATAGCCTGGAAATTTTTTCGGATCCACAAAAAAATAAATTCATTTTTTTCTTTTTGAAAAAATGATATTTAGAAGTGGCGCAAGCCCCATGACGTTTGACACGTATTTCCCATATGAAAAAAAAGACTTCATTGTACATTTTCTTTCGAAAATTAAAACTATTTTCACAGGAATCTACAAATTAATACGAAAAATTACAACCAAAATTACAGGAAAGTACGAAAAAAGAACGTAAAAAGTAAAAAATGTGAAAGACGAGACAGAAAAAAGCTATTTTTAATACATAACGAAACATATACGATACAAAAATGAGATTGAGAAAGATTGAAAAATTGTAATTATTTACCTGTAGTTTTGATATAGTATTGTAATCCATCGTCAATTTGCAAGCCTTTTTCACTTTTTTTTCTGATTATAACATTATTCAATTACTTATATATCATGTTTCTCAACGAAATTAAAACTCAATATCCTGTCTTTTTTATATATGTAAAAAATTTTATCAATTTAAAGAAAACAATTTATAATATTAAAGCCAGAGAAACTTTTTTAGTCAATTGTCGCAGTCATAGTTTATCACCTAAAAATAT
>JAABKJ010000493.1:14643-49362 GCA_011634705.1 Andricus grossulariae | reverse complement strand
TTAAAATTAAAATTAAAATTAAAATTAAAATTAAAATTAAAATTAAAATTAAAATTAAAATTAAAATTAAAATTAAATTAAAATTAATACAATTAAAAAAAGAGATAAGAAACACAGCAGCGCCCTATATTGGCTAGTTTAAAGTAATTTTAATTCGAGAATTTATAAGAGACAAATTTCTCTGGATAAAAAGTGTTCATTTAATTAAAAAAATCCTAATTTTGCTTCGTAAAAATGATAAAAGGTATACACAAAGAGAAATGTTTATTAAGTTGTCAAACTTTATCAGGATGGAAAAGCATTTAAAAGTTTAATCTGACCTTCAATAAACTGTAATTCCTACTATTCATTCATGAGATATTTGATGTGGATATAGTGGGCGTGTGGATGCGTAAGATCGATGGATTGCGTATCGTCAATATCAATATATCACATCCGGCGCCCACAATTTTCAGATTAAATTTATCTTCGTATTAAACAATTCAAATCACGTTTCCTTACATCGTTATACCTTTATAGGAAAGGTAAATGAACGAAACAAATTTATTCGCCTTCATTTTAGGTTACCATGAAAATATTAGGAATGTGTTTGTTGAGTGAAAATTTTCAACATTCAAATGTGGTGTTAGGCAAATATGTAAATAACAGTTTGAATTTCACCAAATTATTAAAAATATGTAAAAAGAAAGGTCTTGCTTCAAATTAATCTTTTCAGTTCTGACAAGGATTTTGAATCATTGATTGATTGATTTGAATTCTTATAATTTCACATTGAATTAACTTGAAGACATTCGAATTCAGTTGAATTCCATTAATTGCCACTGATTTTCATTAGATTCTTTTGAATTTAGTTAAAGTCACTTTTTTCTTTTTTGATTTAATTTTCTTAAATTCCATTTAATTAAATTGAATTCCCCTGAATACCGTTGAATTTCTTTGCATTCCATTGTCTCTACTTGCTTTTTTTAATTGACTATGATTGACTTTTAATACAAATTAATTTCGCAGATGTCCATTATATTGAATTAAATTAAGGTTCAATTCTCCCAAATTCGATTTTATTCTCTTGAATTCCCTTCCTTACCATATAACTAAATTAAATCACTTTTAACTTCATGACATGCGGTTGAATAATATGGAATTTATTTTGAACATAGTTAACTCAATTTAAATTTATGTGAGTTTAGTTGAATTCATATTTACTTCATTTGAATGCAATTTGTATTCAGGTGACATCCGTTGAGTTTTCTTGGATTTAGATTGGACTTTTTAAAATTCAGTTGAATTCAATTATAATATATTTGAATTTATCTTGAAGATAGTTCAATTCCCATTAAATTTGTTCATGTTATATTAAATTTGAATTATTTTTTAATTCTTTTGAACTTTTAATTCAATTCATTTCTGCCGGGTTTCGTTAAATGACGCTGAATTCTATTGATTCATGGAAATTTCACTGATGCCCATATATAAATTACATTCTATTCGATTTTTTTCTAATTGAGTGGAATTTACTTTTAATTTAATTAATTACGTGGATTTTCTTCCAATTCCGTCGAACCCCTTGAATTCCATTTAATTTTCTTGAAATCCATTATCTCTAAATCTAAATTAGTTAAATTTGACTAACAATAAGTTCCATCTTTTTAGGGGTAAAATGAGCTATTGTTTATTGAAACTGAATGAAAAATGCGAATATTGTCTTAAGCGGAACAAAAAACAAAAATATGCTAATAAATATATTTAAATCAAGATTCATGAGCCCAACAATTTTTTCACAATTTACACTTAGGATTCTTTTCTAAAATGCGTCACAATAATCAGTGGGCCTTTTCTCTTTGTCAATTTTTCTAATCAAGTTTAAAATTGAATATCTTTGAGATTGACTATACAAACTGAAATTCATCCTGCAATTTACCTGCTTTATTCATAGTTCTAACTAAGGCCGCATATCGGGACACCGAAATTGGGTGCACGAATTTTAATGAAATTGAAATATAATTCAATTCTTCTACAATATAAGAGAATTCCATTTAAATCAGAGTGCTTTATAGTTCCTCTATCTATATGTAGATTTTCTAAGTCGATATTGGATAACTATTTACGACAATCGCTTCGCTTGTAAACGGCCCTCGATAAGTGCTATCTGCATATAAGATATATAACTACATGCAATGGCATATGAATGGCGTCCGTAGAATTTTTGAATCACATCCCTGCATTCTATTTATGGCTCCAAGTATGCAGAAATTAGAAATAAAATTTTGTGTGTGAAAATAATGATTAAAAAGAGTTGAAAATTATTCATCACTGTATACTAGAGTGATTCGAAAAACATCACAAAAAAAATTACGGTGCACCTTGATATTTTTTTCCTTCTAAATCATGAAAAGCTTTAATAAAGAATTTATCTCAAATTAAAAAAGATAAGTACTTTTAAGTATAGGTCTCTGAATTTTTCTTGGTATCCTCTATAATTTGAAATGATATATTAACTACAAAAATCTCAAAATATAACAAAAAATATGAAAAATACAACAAATTCATCAAATTTATCAATACACTCATATTCTCTTTAGAAATCTGCACAATTTGCATTCATTTCAATATACTCTGAAATCAGTATTATGAAAAGGGTACTTAATATACATTATCTGTTTGATTTTAGAGAAAATTGCAGTTGATGAAAATTGTGCAGATTTTCAAGAGAAATGCTATGTTGCTGGTTTTTAAGAGAAAAATTTTATTTTTTGTATTTTCCGTATTTTTAGTAATACGTGCTCCACAAGTAATTCCACTAGAATAACAAGGGGGGGGCTGTCTAGTAACGTGGTTAGGGCAGCACTATATATACCCCGATTTTCTTCAAATGTATACAGTAATATTTTTTCATGATTTAGAAAAAAAATCATGGTTCACCTTAATTTGTTGAAAGTTGATGGTTTCCGAACCAAGCCACTGTATAATTATAATTTATGGATGATGTTTTGGTTACAAAATAATTTTAATACTTTGCTTTTTAATGATATAAAATATGTTTTTTTTTCTAGATTTTCTTTCCTTGTTTTTAAAGTAGGGAGCGTCGATTAATTACGTGAGGCTTTTTAGGGGGAAAGCGGGTCCGGAAAATCTTACAAATCCTTCATTTTGTGTGTGTGTGTGTGGGGTGGTCCAAAGCATTTCTCACGTAAGTTTTCTCGTTCTAATTATTTTTTTTAAATATGCTAATCCGTAAAAATCTTTGTAATCTTTTGAAATCCCGCGAATTTGTTTGAACATTTTGTAAATCCCTTAAAATTTGTCGATTCACGTGAAAACTCCTTATTTAAATCCTCTGAATTCCATAAATATCGTACATAATCTCGTAAAATTCTTTTAATATGATAAAGCTTCCTGGAAATCCCTTGATATCCTTGAAAAACTGTGGAAATCCTTAAAATTCTTTGAGATTCCGGGAAATCTTTTGAAATTCTTGTAACATCTGGAAATCTCACAAATCCCTTATCATCCGTGGAAATCTGTAAAAATCTTGAGATTCCGTGAAATATTTCGAAATATTACGAGATCCCTTGAAATCTTTGAAATCTTTTAAAATTCATCGAAATCTTTTAAATTTATGGAAATCTTATTGAATCTCTGAAAATCTCTTAGAATATTTTAAAATCCATTCAAATCTTTTAAAAGACAATATAATTCATGAAAGTTCTATTAAAATCCTGCATGATAATTGAAAATTATTTGAAATTCCATTAAATGTTTTGAAATATTCTGAAATCTTTTAAAATCCGTGAATATATTCAGGATTTTTTTTTAAACCTCTTACAATCCTTTGAACTCCCGTGAAATCTTCGAATTCCCATTTAAATTCCTTGGCATACTTCAGAATTTGGGAAAATATTTCCGTATCTTTTGAAATCCTTCAAAATCCTCTGAAATGCCGTGACTTCTTTTAAAATATTTTTAAATCTTTTAAAATCTCTTAAAATATCTTGAAATCCCTTAAAATCTTCAATAATCCAAAGAAACCGTTCTTAATTCCTTCACAGAAAAACCAAATTGTAAGCTTTAGAGCGATTTCAGAGTAATCTTTACCTGCAACAAAAATTACCTTCACATGTTAAGATTTACCCATCACATAGGAAATGGTTACCATGTCAACTTTATTGAATCTTGTTTTGTTTCAATGCGAAAAAATGCAACTTTTTCTACTTGAAAATTACCCGTAACAAAAATTCACTTTTTTTCTGTGTTAAAATCTCTAAGAATCCGTGGAAATCCTTCGATATCCTTGAAATCTCATGAAATCTCAAGCCACACATAAAAAGCTTTGGAAATCTCGTTAAATTCCATAAAAGTTTGCAGCTCTGTGAAATACTTTGTGGTCCTTTGAAATTCCTTTAAATCCCTTCAAATCTGTGGAAATCTCATTTTCAGTGAAAATAATTGATATATTGTTGATATATTATCTAAAAATATAAAATCTTACGTAAGAATCGGGGATCATTGAAATCTTACGAATCCTTGCAACATGGGGGGTCTAAGTTTCCCAACATCATCCTTACATAATAATTGATGGAGTTCCCTTAATGAAAAAATTATATTTCCAAACTGAAAAAATGAGATGTTTATTAGAGGAAACCATTTTTGTAAGAGCGAGGAGAAAAAAGGTTGACCATTCCAAAGTTGAGATAAATGAAATTGAAATTGGGCACTTATATGCACGTAATTCCTATTCCAGAATATCGAACATACCACATAAATGACCTTAGTTGCTAAACTTTTCTTGTCGTTTTTTTTTCAACTGAGAAAACATGGAAGAACACAACACAGAGGTTCTGTGAAATTTTTAGAATTTTTTACCACATTATTTATGAAGGAGATCCCTGAAAGTAAAATTTAGGCGAACTTTCACAAACTTTCGGTTGATCGACGCCCGAAAAATATCATGTTTCCTCCTAGGATTCAAGATCTCATATGCTATTTTCGAAAGTGCTTTTTTATGCTAACAAATTATAATAAATCGATATAGATATTCCCAGAAATACAATTTTTTCCAAATGGATGTAGTTGAATGAATCCAAGGCGTAATATCTTCTTTTTCAAATCCGTCGGCCCACATTCGTACCACAAAAGTTGTATCAAAATAGAAGTGGGTTGAGCATCATGATCATGCGCTTAAAAAAATATTGGTGGTTATACAAACAATCATTCCTTCTAAAAAAAGCTCTCTGCTAATTACAACTAAACCCATTTAAATGTATCATGTTTAATTCAAAAAAGTTTTTTTTCGGAAACTGGTTAGGGGTCGTTCAAAAAATACGTAACGCCTTTGGGAAGGAGGGGGGGAGGCAGGACACCTTGAGTGTTACGCTAGTGTTAAAGTTACATACATTTACTATAGAAAAAAGCGAATATAATTAAGGGGCAGAAAAAGTTTCATATTTTCCTAAAAAAATACTAACGTATTTTGCGGTACTAATTGGGAATATATTCTTAAAAATATTCGCTTATCAAATTCTCGAGGTAAATTAAAAAATATATACAGTTATAAAGTTGCCAAAAATAGCAATTATTAGTAATTTTCTGAGCTGGAAAGTGGGTATTGTGTGATAGCACTTCTCCCATCCCTTTTTCAGCTGTAAAAATTTCAATTATAAATGAAAAAAATTTTTATGAATATTTATAATTTATAAATCGAACAAAATTTATTTAACATATTATAATCTTATTGTTAATTATAGCTATTTTTAATTTTTACTATTTTGCCGTGCAGAACAAAGAAAGCGTAACTCAATTTGGGGCTTGTCACCTGATTCGCAATTGTTTTCTATTTAAATATATTTATAGAGAAAATTGTGGATCGAGGGACAGAATCTCAAATATAGTTAAAGCTTTATTGTTTATTTTAATCATGCAAATCAAATTAATTAACAATTGAAGTGTGCACTATGCACAGTGCATTATGCGCCACTTACCATAAGGGTCATCTAAGCCTAAGGTACCAAGTCTGTCCGGAGAGTATTCGACCTTGTGGTGTACCAGGAGTCAGAGTTTATTCTGGTTAATGGCGATGATATCCCCTTTGAATTGCTCCCCTTTGGAGTCCAGAACCTTCTTCCAGCGATCCTCCTACTTTCGGAAGCACTCCTTAAAGTCACCTTTCGGAATAGCTAACAGCTGCTTCGACCCAATCTGTTTTATTTCCTCCACGTCTTGAAATAATTTTCCATTTTGAGAACAATTCAATTTGGGAAGCAGCCAAAAATCACGTAGAGACAGGTTTGGACTGTGGAGGTTGCCGAAGTTGTGTAAGGCCGTGTTTCGCCAGAAATTGCTGAATAAGCTACAATGAATGGGCAGGTGCGTTGTTGTAGTGAAGGGCCCAGTTGCAATTTTTCTACAAATCAGGCCGTTTCCTTTTTAATGTATCACGTAATTGCTTCATAACTACTTGGTAATACTTATTGTTTGATGCCTGACCTTTTTGAGCGTATTCATGGTGCACAACACCTTCCTGGTTACACATATTAAGGTGTATTGGCCGTTGCGGGCCTGCCAGAGCTGAGCTCATTTTCGACTGAAGTACGAACACTTTTAACTCGCCCAAATCACTCTTTAATTTGAGTATCACTCATAGACTCAACACCTGTACTTTCCGAATCATAACGATGGTTTCCGAACATGATGGCTGTGCGCGGTCAATACATAGTAAGCGCCACTTTCTTTAAAATTTATTTAATCACGTTTGCAGGTTTCATTTAAGCAAAATAATACTTGTACACAGTCATATTTAGTATATTAATGTTTAAAAAATACATTTTTGAAGATTAAAAACAATTAAGTGCATTTTGAAACTGTAATGAAAAGTTAAAACACAGAAAGTGCACTTTTTCGGTTTGGTGCTTACTGTATTTTGAGCACGCATAGCCGAGTTCGTGGCACATAGTAGAGGGTCTAACAGAGGTCCCCCTGAATAATAAATACCTGTTTTTGACAATAGTACAATTCGGTACAAAATTATAACACAAGGTCGGATAGTTTCCGGACATACCTCGTACAAATGATCCTTATTGCAAGTGACGGATAACCTACTGCTGTAACACGTTTCAATTAGAAAAATTCATTAAAATGATTTCAATCTATTAATATTTCACATCAAGGAAATCTTTGATCAATTTATATTTCTTTCAATATATAACATTTCTTCTCATATTCTTTTTGTATCAAAATTTGAATTGAAAAACAATCATTTAAAAAAACTTAATTATTTTTGTGTTTTCAGAAAAAGACAAATTTATTGTACAAAATTTATGAAAGTGAGTATAAAGTAATTATAATTCTCTGAAACAACCAAAAGCATTGGAAAAAATCCGTTATTGGAAAAAAATTTGGGATTATTTTTGTATTTTTTTACAAAAATACAAACGTTTTTTTTTTCTCGCCTGACTGATATTTTACTTTTGGACTAGAAAGAAGGTTTTCCAAAAGGTTTCAAACCATTTATTCTCAAATTCGTAAAAGTCATCAAAGTAAACAATAACCTTTTCTTCATAGTACAAAGTCTAGTCGAACAATGTAAAATTGAATAGAAAATAGTATAAAATCGAATAGATTATTTTTAAAAACCAAGTTTTATTCTCAAAGAAAAGCACGACTCAACATTTGTACGCTTGAATTGTGAATGTGCATGTATAATATATGTGGATGCGGATGAGGAATATGAGGATAAGGAAGTTGTAATTTGAGGGAAGAAAGGAAAGATGCCAAAAGATAGTTGAAAAGCAAAAAGACAGAAAGACATAAATGTGGAAAAGGATGGTATATGTACATAAAAGGGGGTGAAGGTAAAGGAGGATCTAGAAAATATACCCATCGCTTCCCTGGTGTAACATCATTTCTTCCTTCTGGGCAACGGGAATGGCTGTGGAGCAAAGAAGAAAGAAAAGAACCTCACGAGGAGTTCGAAATGTGCTCAAGATTTATTCCATTACTTTATAACTGGAACGATTGCTGACAGTCTTTGGCTGACGAGTCCGTCGTAAATAATATATATCTCATCGCCTTTCCATCTTACAATTTTCAGCCCAACCCAAACTTAATGTTTCAACAGTAAATCTGAGGGTATCATGTTTGCTGCAGCGATATGCAATTGATACGAAAATCTGTATCAGGGTTGCTACAAAATCCCAATTTCGAAATTCCCTGACTTTCCCTGACTTTTTCCTGACCGTAGTACTAAATTTTTCCTTTATCTATAAAAACAACTTTACACCTAGGAGATCAATAATGTGAATGCAAAAAAATGTTTCTTTCTAAATTTTTTAAATAACTTTTAGTAACAACAATCACACAGAATTTTATAAGGGTTTAACACAAATTATGTAATATATGTACGTAAAATACATATTGAATATTGAAATGTTCGACGTAAGATAACACGAAAATTAAAATGTCTTACGTTGGACATACGAATATCCCAGAAACGTCCAAGAAACATTAGTTGAATATTCTGAAGTATCCCTGTGCTGTGCGGGGCGAATTTATAAACAAAAAATGTGAATTTTGAGCAAAAGAGTTGAATTTTCAATCCAAAAATATTAATTTTCTACCAAAAGAATTGAATTATCCACCCAAAAAATACAAGTTTTCAACAAAATGAATATATTTTCAACTAAAACAGAGAAATTTTCAAGCAAACATGGAATATTCACATTTTCAATTTAAAAAATTAATTTTCAACTAAAAAAAACAACAAAATTTCAACAAAATAGTCAAATTTTCAATAAAAAAAAAAATTATTTCAAACAAAAATGATAAATTTTCTACCAAAAAAGGAAAATTTTCAATTAACAAAGATATGTTTTTAGCCAAAAATAGAATAGTTTAAATTTAAGTTATTAAAATAAATTTTTAACAAACAAAAAAATGATTTTTCAATAAAATAATTAAATTCTCAACTAACGAAATGAATTTTTAACGAAAAATAGAATATTTCAATTTTCAGTAAAAAAATTAATTTACAACCAAATAGCATGAATTTTTAACGAAATAGTTGAAATTTCAACCAAACAAATAAATGTTTAACGAAATAGGTAAATTTTCAACCAAAAATATGAATTTTAGATCAAGAAGATTAAATTTTTATCAAAAAAGATAAATTTTTCAGAAAAATAGTAATAGTTAAATTTCCAACCAAGGAAATGAATTTTCAACCGAAAAGATTAATTATTCACCAAGAAGATTAATATTCTACCACTGAAGACGAATTTTCAACAAAATACAGGAATTTCCAACCAAAGATGGAATAGTTAATTTTTCAGTAAAAAAATAATTTTCAACAAAGCAGTTACACTTTAGCTGAATATTTGAATTTTCAACCAATAATGATTTTAATTTTAAACGAAAAAGAATGCTTTTTTAGCAAAATTTTTAAATTTTCAATAAAATAATAAAATTAACTTCACCTTTAGTTTGTTGAAAATTCCCTGACTCAGCCAAGTTTTTCCTGACATTCCCTGACATTCAGATTTAGTGTGTCGCGAATTAAATTCATTCATAAACGCGAAATCCCGGGTATATCCCAAAACCTAACGCTCAGATTTGGAGTCGAGATCAAAATTAGCCTAATAAATGTTACCAATTCGTTTTTAGATGAACAAGCAAACTAAAGTAATAAAATATAGATATTAAGTTTTATAATCCAGAAATTTAAAAATTATCATCCAGATTGTATGGCTCAATATCTAAAGATAGCAGTCCGAAATTTTAAAATCCAAGATCATAAACGGTATATTACTTTTTTAATTTCTCCGTTGTTTTTTTTCAGTCTTTTTTTTCGCTATAAATGAGTTGTAAACTTTTGATAGGCTAATTCTTATCTTGACTCCAGCTCTGAGAATTGGGTTTTGTATAATTTATCCCTGATGTTGCACAATCTACATTAACGTATATATTATTCAGTTTTATACAAATCGGCTATAATACTGTGTTTCTTCCTAAAAGAATATCTGAGATTTGGTATGCAAATTCAGATAAAAATGTATTATGAGTTTGGTTCAATCTCTGAGAGAAACGAGAGAAATAACTCAAATAACCATTCATGCGTTCGCAGAGAATAGGAGACGAATAAATGGGTCCGTGCTTTTTCTATAAAAAGGAAAATCTCTTGCTAATGCATCTCAGATATTTTTATGATTAATATTTCAACCAGCCATTGACTGAAAATTCTAGAATTCTCAAATATTGGAACAATATAGTTCAATGTAACTGTCAACATAAAATCTGTTGGCTTTGTTGTGCCATCAAGTATTTATTATGGCACTCGACAACTTTGGATAATCTTTTCATGAAAAAAGTGTCTTCGAAGTTCCAACCTCAAAAATTTTCCGGTGATTCGTTTTTGAACCTAAAGGGATGGTCTTGGGCTTAAAAAGCCGGGCATTTATTCTTCCACATGGCCCTATACGTAACTCCATACTGACGATTTTCATGTGATTTTCATACGAAAGCCCACATATTTCTTTCATAAAGTTGTTTTTATAATTAATTTACTTTGATGCATAATTCATTTATATTCAGAAATTTACAGTTTGAACGTTTCCTTTATGTCTTAAGTTCCTACAGTTAAACTTAATTGCCATACGCTAATCCGCTTCAGGTAATCCAAAGCTATACTTTTAAAATTAAGAGTTTTCCATGAAACCTAATTAAACAAGAACTTGTCAGATTTTAATTAAATGCTTCTGACTCAGCAGCTACATCCCACATCCTTTAGAGGCAAGGATTAAAATTTAATTTGCATTTTAATACAGCAGACTGAAAAGTTCATGGAAAATGGACTACTGCATTAAAATAACTTGTTAATAATCTGTGCGTCAGATTCTTATTTTTAAAAGAAAACTAAGACCCGGTGATCTCCATAACATTTCAGAAAGAACAATTTATCCAGTAAAAATAACAGGAAATATGCGTGGAAATGCTCTGATTTATTTTTCAAGTGGCATTCAAAGATTTAATCATGGACAAGAGTTTATTTAGCTAACACAAATAAAAGTTTAATTACATTTCTCTTTTAAAATAATTGCAAGCTTATAAATTATTTAAAATTTTGTTATGAAAAGAGATATTCTGTTGACACGTGTCGTTTTAAATGTGGTATTTCTTGTGCAGAAAAAAAGGAGAAAAAAACACATCAGAGTCATAAGTCACTCTCTTTATTGAGTTTCTTCAGAATCGTTTTCCGGTGACAGTCAGTTCTGTTTTCCGAATTCGCAGAGAATTAATCGTGAAAGAAAAACAACCTCGTCACTTCCTCGTATTTCAAGCGGGATTCTTTGCCACATAAAAAAAAGAAAGAAATCTACACTTTTTAACAAAATATTAAGTTCACCTGCCTGGATTTTTATATTCTAATATGTATTAAAAACATACACAATTTAAAAATTCATAGCAAAAAGTTTTTAAATATTTAGTATTCAAAATATGTTTGAAACGATCTAAACTGATTTCATAAAGAGAATATTCTAGAATACCGGTTGTTGGATTTATGCCCGGAAAGAAGAACAATCTTTTTATTTGTTTATGCGCTATTTTAAAATTACGAGGAAATAAATTACACTTAATAATCGACGTAAAAGATGTTTGGCAGAGGTTTTGTCAAACTTGAATAGGTTTAAAATATAATAAATGTGAAATAAAGATAGCGCATTCTCAATATAAATGTTTCATGGTGAGTTCTAAAAAAAAAAAAAAAATTTTTTGTCTTTTCCCGCTTATAAAACATTTTGCTAGGTCAAATTTATTAAAAAATTAAAACTTTAAAACTGGAAAAAGTTTTCAATTCAGATATTAAATATTTAACTGCAAAATCGAAATATCAGAACTCTTCTGAATTTAAAGTATTGAAAAATAAAATTAAACAATTTTAAATTTATATATTTATCAAACATTTGACAATGTAAAACTAAACAAATTTTTTAGTAGAAAAACCTGCCCAATCATTTTAAATGTCACTCATTTAATAAAACATAAAAAATTATTCAGTATTGAATGAGTTTGATCTAAATTCTTTCGACTTCGAAAAGTTTAATTATTTATTTTCAATTGCTTTTCCGGATTGAATTAGGATTTTTTATTTTTGGCATTTTTATTGCGACGTATCTATTTGTACTGGATTGAATTGGCAGAGACACATTTTTTATTTTCAACATTTTCATTGAGTTGCAAGGGAGGCAAGTTTGGTTTTACCATTTTTGTTCTAAATTGGAAGAGGGAATTTTTTCTTTTCATCATTGTTAGCGAGTTGAATGGGGTAAAATTTTGTACTTTTAACATTTCGCTCAGGGCGAAAAAGGGGAATTATTTTGTTTGATTTTTTCTTTGAAGTTTTTAGTTTGAAAAATTTGATTTATATAATTTTCATGTATAAAATTGCGCAGTTTTGAGTATTCAATTTTAAAACAGTCCCAGTTCCAAGGCCTCTTTAAGATTATTCAGTTTTTAAATCTTGAATTTGAAAATTTTAGTTTTTAAATCTCTTAACTTTTAATTGTTCAATCTAAAACGTTTTCAATTCAAATGTATTTTCTTTAAATATTTTTAGTTAAAAATTGGAAACCTGAAAAATTGGACCTGAAGAATTGAAAATGATTTTCAAACTCAAAACTACTTTTATTTTTTGAAAAATGTTGAGAAAGAGATTAACAAAAATTGATAATTTAGACAATTTTTCAAAATTGGGCGTTGTTAATTTCGCGTTTATATTAAAAATTCAATACTTTCAATAGTTAATTCCCATAAAATTTGAATAATCTTTTAATTTGTTAATCTTTGAGTGAACAATTAAAAATGTTTGAGCGCATTTATGATTTTGTTCATAATGAGGTTATTAATAGCAATTTCTCGAAATAATTTCAATTTAAACATTTAAAAAAATTTGTAATACTTCACTTCTGTAAATTTCTTTCAAACTAGCGTAACCAACTGTCACTGAACAATAAGATTTGTCTTGAAATATTAAATAATATGCAACAACCCTATCAAAAAGGGCAATAATTATTTGATAATTTAACTTTAGCCTATTAAAATATTAAAATGTTTTGTTGTTTAATTTTGGAGTACTGAAAAATTCTGTAAATTCAAATTTATTTAAGAAATGTTTGTACATTCTGGTGAAGACTTTATTAAGGGGAATTTAGAAATCCAATTATAATTTTGTAAAAGGAGACGATAATATATCACCTAAAGTCTCTACGATGCTGTTTTTCTCGCTGGGTTGGTTTAAACAAGCAATTTCCCGTAGGGAACGATAAGAATCGAAGTAACTAACCTTCTCCTTTCCACTTTCCACAATTTTAGTTTCTATATTAGATTTAGAATATAAAATATAAAATAGAATCTAGAGTCATTTTCGATTCCAAAATACATTCTCTGCATAAAAAATTTCTAGCGCACGTGGTAGATAAAACCCAGAACTTTATACGTGTAAACGGTCTCATAAATACTCATGCAAGCGCAAGTGTTAGTAGTTATACGATATTGTCTTTTATCGAGAGTAATACAAAACTATTGTTATTTATTCGTTACGAACTACTAGGAAAATACAATATAGTTTGTTTGGCGGAATTTGATAGGAAACGGTTTTTTAAGAATTAAAAGCTTTATTATAATTGCTAAGAGTTCTTGAAAAACAAATAATTTAGAATTCAAAAATAAAAAATTTAATAATTGTTAACCGAAGAAAAGTAATCTATTCTATATCCTATATATTTACGTATTATTTCTATTATGAATACTACAGCCAGAGATTTTAATAGAGATTTGTAGAGTTCCTTTGATTTGTAAGGATACCCCCTAAAATTGAAAATCCACCGCTAGAAATAAAAAAAAAACCTTTTACAGAAAATAAATGTTCAAGTTCGTTACAGTTTTCAGTGCGGAGATTTTATGAATTTAAGTAGAATAATAGTAATAAAAATAATTAAACCTTAAAGGGGTTAGCTTTTGACTGATAAGGGTGGCTTTGCAATTTTTCTAGAATTTTTAATTTTATACCTTTTCTAAAGACGGTTTACGATTTTAATGCAAACAAATATATATTTAATATATCTAATAAGAAAAACGATGCTTTTAAAGTTGAGGGGTGATTTAAGTCCCTGGGCCGTTGCCGTTATCTAAAAAATTTAAGAAAAATTCACAGTTCGTTCACCAAATGGAAGCTTTTTGGGTGATGTCGACACAAATCAAAGAAAAGTTTTTAATTTAAACCACCCTAAGCTTATTTTTTTTTACAATAGTAATTCCATGTAACGTATTGTGCATCCTTATAAAATCTAAGTTAAGGATTTCATTGTAACACGTATTCTCTATCCAAAGACATTTCAATAAAGTTGTTGGAAAACACATCGATTCAAGACATTTGACCTACTATTTATGTACTTTCTCGTAAATCCCGCAAAAATAAAAGGAACTCTAGCATGAAAAAACTTTATGTATAACAGAAGTTATATCACCAAAAAGAAACGTGATTTCAGAAACTTTCTTACAATTGTAATACAGACAATACAAAAAACAAATTCTTAGTTTGCAAGCCAAAAATTACATTCAAGATTTATTGCAAGTGTATAAATCTGGCCCATATTAATTAGGGGGGACCACCCTACAGTAAATAATGATCCTACAGCAGATAATTATTCATTATAATGATTTTATCTATTGCAGGATCATTATCTATTGTAGGGTGGTCTTCCCTATTACTGTAAATGATCTACATAATACATTCCGTTCGCAGGATGAAGTTGTTTCGCAAAGATTCTTTTGTTTTTATATTTATATATTTTTTTAAATTGGTTCCTTTTATTATTTCCAATTTGGAGGCACATAAGGAAGCTTGCATCAATTACTTCAGGACTATATTTTAAATTGTAGACCCCCGTCCCCTTCGTAAGGATTTTTCTATGTGAAGCGTCTTTGACCTTAAAATGGGCATAAGAATTCGTTGCCCCTCACCCTCCCTGCCCCCCCCCCCAAGTCATCATGTAATTCATGGACGCTTCCTAATTGCAATAGGAAAATAATAATGTATAATTAATAATATTTGAAATTCCTTGGAATCAATTCTAAATCTTTGAAATCGTACAACAAAATTAAATTAATAATTCGAAAATAATATTTTTGAAATAAATATATTTGATGTCTTACTTAGTATGTTTCTTTAACTTTCTTTTTTAATTGATAAGTTTTTCATTTTTTGTTACTTAAAACTCTTGTGGTATTAAGAAAAAGCCTTACCCTTTTTAATTTCTGATATTTGTTTCAGTAAAAATAATTAAACTGTTAAAATTTCTTACAATTATAATTTCTCAATTCCAAGCATGAGTTGAGTCCTCATCCTTCCTAGTTCATTATAGAAAAAAAGTAGAAATAAAAAATTTGTATTTATGTCTTCAAAACGTATATTTAGAGCAATAAAAATTGGATATGGCGACGTTTGCCGAAATTTCAGTACAAATAGCCCTATTTTTACGATAGGCATGAAGGGAGCTGGAAAAGGGGCTATTTGCACCCAAATTTTGGCATGAATATCCGGATTTTTCCGGTACTTGTAGTCCCTCCCATAAAATTTGCCATATTCCCGAAATTCCTTTAAATCATTGAATTCCTTGAATACTCTAAAATCCCTGAAATCCTTCAATATTCTGAATTTCATGATTTTTTTCAATGTTCTATATTGCTGAAAAGTTATGAATTTCTTGACTTCTCTGAAATCCTAGAATATTCTAAATTCCTGAAATTCTTTGAAAATTCTGAATCCCCTGCATTCCTGGAATAGTTTTCTAATTTTTCGAATTCCCTGAATTCCTTTGATTCCATCAATTCCGTGAACTCCTGCAATTTCATAAATTTCTTGAATTACCTTAATGCTCTGAAATACCATAAATTCTCTGAATACCCTGAATTCCTTGAGTATTCTAACTTTTCTTAATTTCTTTTAATTCTCGAAATTCCCTGAATGCTCTAAAATCCTTGAAAATATCTGAATTCCTTGACTTCCCCGAAATCCTTAAATTCCTTGAATATTCGAAATTCGCTGAATTCCTTGACTTCCTGACATCCTTAAATATGTTTAATTCCTGAAATTCATAGAATGATCGGAATTTCTTGAATTCCCTGAATTCTCTGTACTCTTTCAATTCCTTCAATTCCATGAATTTATTGAATTTCTTTGATGCTCTGAAATCCCTGAAATTATCTGAATTCCCTGAATTTCTTGAAGATTCTGAATTTCGTGAAATCTCTAAATCACTGAAATTCTCTGAATTCTCTCAAATCCTTCAATTTCTTGAATATTCTGAATTCTCCAAATTCAAGAAATTCTCTGAATCCTTGATTTCTTTGAATTTCCAAAAATCCTGGAATATTCTGAATTATCTGAATGCTTTAAATACTCTGCGTTCCTGGAATTTTTTGAATTAACTGGTGAATTTTGACTTTTCCTTGTTATTTGCATTCAAGAAGGCTTCATTATGCGAGTAATAAAAGACGGAAAATCGTGGAAAGGTTCTTCCTGTATTTAAATTGGTGTAAGAAAATCTGCTCAGAAATCCCTGAAATTCTTTGAACTTCTTGTATGTCTTGAAATCCTTGATTTCTCTTAATTCCCTAAATTCTTCGAATGTTCTGAATTCTTTTAATTTCTTGAAGTCCCTAAATGCTCTGACATCCTTGAAATTCTCTGCATTACCTGTAGTCTTCAAATATCCTGAATTTCTTCAATATTCGGAATTAACTGAATTCTCTGAAATTCTGGAATATTATAAATTTCCGTAATATTCTGAATTTCTAAAATTACATGAATATTCTGAATTCCTGAAATTCTTTGAATTTTCTGAATTCCCTGAATTCTTGAAATTCTCTAAATTTCCTGAATTCCTTGAATTCGAAGAATAAAAAGAATTCAAAGGAATGTAAAATTCAAAATGAATAATTTAATACTGATACATATTTGAAATTGAACTATTTCACTGTATAATAACTACAATTGGAAATTCTCCACAATTGAAAAATGACGAGAAATCATTAAGAACTGAATATTTTTGGAGTAGCTTCACAATTTTCTAGTCCCCTTTCCATATTAAATCTGTGGAAAAATAAAAAAAATGTTCATGAAAAATAAAACCATGCCTTTCAAATTTTTCTTTTTAAGTGAGTAAGGGTCACACACCTGTCCCAACCTGCAATAATACTAACAACATTGTTTAAATATTTGTGATGTGTGATTGTAAAAATATTAACAATCATTACAAAGTCTGTTTCGCGGGTTTTTCGTGCTCACGCTGCATTGCTATTTTAAGTTAAAATTCAAACATTATTATTTGAACTATTCTTGCAGGCCAAAATTATTAATTTTACTCTTGCAAAGATTTTAGTATAGGTAAAAATCGATTTATCAACATAGATTATAAACAACTGTTAATAATTATTACTATTTTTGCATAATATTTTTGATAAAATATCCGGTAACGCTCCATATTAATTTATCATATCCTAAAATAAGAGGATATTTTGAACCGCTGCAGTTAAAATCGAATAAATCGTAAAAAAGTAGTCATTTTTTCTATATTTTAAAATATTTTCATCTCTTCTGCATATATTTTTAAAAGATTTAGGAAATTTTTTTCTTTCGTCATAGTCGCATTCCTTGATCTCTTAGTTTGATATTTCCATACTCTCTAGAATCATCCTTAAATTAGAAAAATATTTTTGACGGTTTGAAAAATGTTTGTTTTCGAAAATCTCATTGTCTAAAATAGTAAAATTTTTGGCAATCACCCTTGACCCTTAACGGTCACACCTCCAAATACACCTTCAGATATTTTTGGCTGAAAAAAATTATGAATGATGTTGAAACAATACAAAATAGGAAAAAACATCTTCAACGCCTCAGTGATTATTTAATTATTCGAAAAAAAAACTTGAAAAAAAACGTAGACAATCGGAAAAAAATCGAAAAGAACGTGCGGTGTAAGAGTGGTGGGGTGTGACCGTTCAGGATTTAACTGTGCCCTTTGCAATGTTTTCCACCATGTAGTTGCATCTATACAGTTATTCACACTACAAAAATGCTTTAAATGTAAAATCATATTTTTACGATCCACAAAGAAAATGAAGGGTCTGAAGCACTTGCTCGTAACCAGTAATTTCACAGTAGTTTCTATCCTCAAAAGCACTGGCTACAAAATTGCATACTAAAAGATGCTTGCTTTGGCTTATAGGAAAATTTACATTCTTGAAATTACGCATGGAAATTACATGTGCATGCAATTTTTTTCATAACGATTCATCGTCGTACATTTGCAGCTATTCATTTTATGTAAAATCCTAGATTAACCTGTGCGTTTTTTTAAATTAAAGCTTCCTTTTGAACATACACGAGTTCTGGAAAATGTCTGCCTGGAACAAGGCGATCAGTTCGAAGGAGTTTTTCTAATCTGGATGTTGCTTGAATTCTTTTTTGTCTCAAATTGTACGTAACTGAACTGGGATAAAAAATAATGCTTCTTATTTTTGAAAAATCTTTACATTCATTTCTATGTATTAAAAATTTATTGAAGACTTTTCCTTGTTATTTGCATTCCAGAAGACTTCATTATACGAGTAATAAAAGACAGAAAATCGTGGAAAGATTATTCCTGTATTTAAATTGGTTTAAGGGAATCTGCTGTAGAAAATTGTTATAACATTTTTATCAAAGATCTGATCGGATTTTTACTTCTAAAGTACCTCCGACTCAAAGGTGAAATTAAACCTTCTTTATACAAGCGCAGAAAATCCTCTTGAAACCATTATTTTCTTCCTTTATTCTTTTTGAGCTCTGCCTTTTCTTATCTCTTGTATTCTTGTTTTCATTTTTCCTAATAAAATATTAAATCTAAGAATCAAAGATTAATTTTGTTATAACCCTTATTTGCAACCTATAATTAATTTTCAAAAAATTAGTTCCTTGAAAAAAGGGGATTCATATAAATGATCGAAAATCTAAAAGCGAAAGCATAGCAGGCAGGAACTGGAAGTTACAAATTGCTAAGAATAAAGTTAAACTAGTTTGACTAGTGGCGAAATCTCATGTCGCGGCAGGGACTTTTTTCGTTTGTCAGATGTCAAATTTCCTTCATCAGTCAACTGTGATGACTGACGAAGGATGCTTTATAAGTAATTCCATCCTGCTTTACGCTTTTTTCCGCAGTACTGTAATTAATTTTCGAGTATAACGCTAAGATCGCATAACTGGATGAAAAATGTCCGGGCGCTGTTATGATGATTGTTCAAAGTTCTCGTTATTAATAAATATTTCGATCAACTTTGTAAGAGAACTAAAAATTAAAAAATCTTATACGATATAAAAGAGAAAAGATTTTTCTAAAGAAAATTAAAATTGGTCAAATTTGAACGTTTCAAGCCTTAATTTGGAAGATATTCAAGTCTAAGAACTTGGCTAAGAACTGTTTTGAAATATGTGCATCCAGTATCAGCTCTGTAATTTTTATAACTAAAAACAACCTATTCCACGTGAAAAATAACGCGGATTCAAATCAGATTATTTGGACTGTTGTAGGGGACATTATTAAAGTAATCTCACGAAACCTGAGCACTATGAAAGATATTTCGACGTATTTTTCTAACTAAAGTTCTCTATGAGAGCAAAAAATTGTAAGAGTAAAAAGAAATGATATAAAAACAATGGTTACAAAGTTAAAATAATTTTCTTTCCTTATATAGGTACCTTTGTAACGATGAAAATTTCCGAACCTAACTTTTGTCTTGACATAATTCGACCTCAGAAGTCCAAGAGTGATGTTTTAAAAAAATGTGTGTGTGTATGTGTGTGTTAACAACATTCTTTTTATGATAACTCGAAAACAAGTTGAGTCCTGAATAATGCCAGTCCAGTATTTGACTTGAATCAGATAAATATATTATTTTAAGTTAAGCAAATATTCAAACACATAATTTCTTTAATTCGAAGAAGGAAAAATGTCATTATTCAAAATGAAACAAATTTTTCTTCTGCTAAACAAGGTCAAAGAAAAAATTTCTCAAATATAAACATACATTTTTTCTGGATGTAGATAAAAAACCTTTAGTTTAAAAAAATGTAAGAATTAAAAATTTCTGGGATTTTAAATTCTAGTTGAAAGTTTTGTTATTCAGGCCGAGTTGTAAGCTTGGAAAGAACACTTCGATAATGCAATAATGCATAAGTTTTCCTCCCTTTTAAGGTTACTATGTCAAAAATCTCAGTATATAAATGGTCCAGCCTTAGCTTCCGGACATCAGTATAAAAAGAAGTGGACACATTGTTTTTTCTGCTAAAAGTATTACTTTCTGACTTTTCTAATATATTTATATACACTGACATATCTGAAATGAGTTACAACTCATTTTAGATGTGAATATTTTTGCAATCTTGATTATATTCAGCAACAAAAAATTTAATGCGTATATTTTAATGAAATACATCCTTTTTTAGCAAAATAAGTTGAAGTTGATTCATCAAATACCGTTGGAATGTCAAAAAATGAATTTGAAAAATTCGAAAGTTTGCGAATTTCTATCACAGTATTGGTAGTAATACCAGACCCTGTAGAGCAAATTTTTAAAACACGGGTTGGAATTCAGTTGATAAAATTCGATAGAATGTGTATATAGCTATCTCCATATAAAAATTTTCATCTTTAAGAATATCTCAAGTTTTACATTTTTTGTTTATAAGTAAAATTTGTTCAAACATTAGGAACATAGCAACAGAATCAGTATTAAATTTATTTGTTTTGATGAAGTCAATCCATTGAACTATATAAAAATCTTCTATGACACATGAACAAGAAACAATAAATAATAATAAGTAATGATAAATATATAATAAAAAAGCGTAGTCAAAATCCCCTTTTCCATTCCCTCATACTTCTTCTGCTATCCAAACTCTCCTTTCCAACCCCCTTGACTCAATAATTGTTTTGAAGAATTAATTATCCAGGAATTATCTGTAAAACAAAAACTATTGTAAGATCTTAGAATTGAAATAAGAAATGAAATTGCAAAATAGTTTTTGGTGGACTCGATTTGGCTTTGGGGTTCAAAAGAAATGAATTCAATTAGTTAATAATTAATAATGTAATTATTCTTAGAAATCTAATGATTTAATATAACGTAACAACAATCTGCTTAAGATTGTAAATCTTCGCTTAAACGTAATGTATTTTTATTTAGCAAGGAGATTATCAGGGTTGGATTTTTTTTCAAATTTCATTAATTTCGTACTAAGAGTCCATTAGATGACTATTAATTTACCAAAACATTATTCCCAATGGCAAGTAATTTTCGAAAAAAGTACATTTTTCAAAACAATAATTTTGTGTATATTAAAGATAAAGATAAAGGTAAATAAGGATAAAGATATATGAATTTGTTATGATCTAACATTGAAAATAAACTAATTGAATTTTCGAAAAAAACGACACAAGATACAATAAAATGTTTAATAACTAAATTTTTCGCCTAAATTAGATATACACATTTGCTTTTGATCATTCTTTAATAAGACGCTCACTTTTCTCAATTATAAAAACAAGACAATGAAAATACGTATATTTCAATATCAATGCATATTTTGAATTGTAATAATATACATTTATTGAAATAATACATTTTTCAGGGAAGCTACGAATTAGTGCAAATTAAGGAACAAATATTGAAGTCATCATGAAAAATAAAATTTGTACTTTATTTTGCAATATCTGAAAAAGCAGTCCCGGACCGAGGTAAAGAAATTAATATAATATACATTTAATGTAATTTAATTGAACATAATATAGAAAAGTTCTAAACTAAACTGCACTTGTCGATATCGTCGAGCGTGAAGCGCGAGAACCGACAGGCGCGCGCCATAGGCGCCCTCAAACTTGCGAGCCACGCGCGCATCGTGCAATGAGAATGTCCCCGCCCAGCAGGCAGATCTTTTTTAGATAGGAAAATGTTCAGAATTGGTAAATAAAAGGCACTAAGAAATCAACTAAAATTTCAAATCTGAACTCTCTTAAACTGAACCAGGGAAATTGTCTCTGGTTGAATTAGAAGTTTGAGTTATCGCTGGTGAACCAGTGGTTTTCCGGTTTTGACTTGGTCAGCCAGTAAGTGTTACTGAAATATACCAGTGACGCCAAATGATAGATTCAACCAGTGATGACAGGCCTTTTCACAGTTAGGCGAAACATTATATCCTATTATTTTGCAGCCAGGTCCTTAGTTATTGTTATTGAATTCATTATTTCTGAGATATTGCAAAGGTTAGTACAAAATTGATGAATGCTAAGTATCATACCTAACCAACTGAGGGGCGAAAACGCTTACGCCTGACTACTGGCACTGAGTGACGAGTAAATCTTCACTGATTAAACCAATTATGGGATTCTACTGATTGAACCAGTGAAATCTCACTGATTATCAGTGACACACTTCTGTCTGTTTCAACCAGTGATATTTCACTGGTTCATTTTAAATTTCAAAAGATTATCTGTGAAACGTTTATTATCTCAAAATTTGCAAGGGTGCTGTATCTTCCAGCTAGGTTGAAGTTATAACTGGAAATTTATGCTGATTTCCGTAATTGAAGGAAGTAGTGAGGTCGCAGGCTCCATACTCCCTAGCGATAAGATCTCTTCTAGATGGCAAACGATCAGCTGTTGCGCTAAGAATATATGACTTCAATTCCCCCTGCGATTTTCTCCTTACAGTTCAAGCCAACTATAGATTTTCCTGGTCCAATTATAGTTTCGCATTATCTGCCTTGCCACAAAAGAAAGAGACCTTCAGGAATTGAATGAGAACGTGATTACGGAAGAAAATATTCTACAATGACCATAATAATCAACATATGTAATATCTAATAATAAACACAACTTAATGTCAGTATAATAAATTTCTTGACAGAATCTGTATAACAGAAACAACACGTTACTTTTGATGTTTCGTATTAAAATGAATGAATTATAAGAAGATGGTGATTCCAGAAGCATAAATTGTAAATCATCTTGTGTAGAAAATTATCGGGGAAACTGTTAGTCTGGACAAGCTAATCTAACAGTAGTCTATTGGTCTTGTCAAAATCTATTTTATATGTTTCACGTTAAAAATTATTTCTAAGACTAAATAGATGATGAGATAAAAATTCTTTGGTTTCAATGTTCATTTTTCATTTTTGATACTTTTAAACGTCCTGGCTCTTTTTGGAAATGTACAAAAACATATTGCAATAAGACCCTTAGAACATTTTTGATATGTCGAGTTATCCAGCAATCGATCAGGGTCCCAAAATATTGACTAGATGCTAAGGAAAAAATTAATTTTCTTACATTTAAATTGTTTAATTTTTGGTACTTTTAAAGACCCCGGCTTTTTTTTAAATGTGTAAAAAATATTTGAATCAAACACCTAGAAAAATGTTTGATCATGACGGGTTAGACAGAATCGGATTAGGACCTCAAAGGACTGTCTAGAATAGACGGTTCAATTTTTCAATGAAAAAGGATTCTCATGGTCACAAAAATCATTAAGCCTACATAAAACTCGCTAAATGTCGTTTTAAGATAAGCATGAATTTTGGAAACATTGAGTAGAGTAAAGAAGGTGAGGTTTTGTATTAAAATCGAGTTGATTTTATCTCAAACCCCTTTTTTATTATATCCAATATTTAAGAAAAAATGGTGCTTATATAAAGAAGACATTCTGTAAGTTTTATGGGAGCCAAATCATTTTTGTGGCCACAAGAATTTCTTTTCGCAAAAATTAATTTTCTCATTTTTCTCGTGAACGATGCATGATGTCATTAAAGAGTACGAGCTATTTTATTAAAAAGTTTTTAAATGATTTAAACCTGTCGTTCTTTGCTACAAATATTTGAAAATTAAATTTTTCGAACCAAAAATTCTCGCGGCCATAAAAATGGTTTGCCCACATAAATCTCAAAGGATTTCTGACTCATAGAAATACCAATTCGGCATAATATATTAAGCAAAAAAAAAGGAGGTGCGGTTTTTGAAAAAATCTACTTTTAACATTTTTCGAAAAATTTCCGCCATTTTGTTAAATTTCAATATTTTGATAGAATTTGGAAGCTTTTACCCAATTTTACACGCTCTCGCTCACTACTTTTCACCACCCGGGTGATGAAAACATATTTTTAAATATATTTATCTTCAAGCACAAGGTTCCTCTTTCAGCTTGAACCATATTAAAAGTATCTTTAACATAAAAAAGTAGATTTTTAATTACTACCAAAAGTAATAAAATCGCGCGTCCCAGTATCAAAACAAAAGCTGTCTAGCAAAAATCCTTAGTTTTTAATTAAATTGAAAATTAGATTTCAAAGAACGTTTTTTGTCTCTCCTGGAAATCGATCAAATATAGGTTGATTTGTTCTGCTTTTCTACCAATCAAGTAATTTAGATTTTTACATTTTTGTGGTACAATTTTTATTTTATTGTCAAAATTAATTTTCAATGGGGATCATTTGTTGAGAAATTTCAACCAATATTGAATAGTCAGTAAAATTGTAAGCGAAGGAAAATGTCTCCATCTGCACATTTTAAATGTAGAAATAAAGAATTCGCGATAAATATATATGTATATCTTTCGCATAAACTTTTATCTCTCTTCTCGTGTTACTGAAAGATGGTTAATGTTTGTATCGTAACAGACACTGTGATGGGAACAATTTTATTGCAAGCTCAAGTTATCTCGATAAGAATTCTTGTCTATTATATAGCTACATACGTAGTAAAGTTAAATATTTTTCGTGTTTTTCATAACTGTGAAATTTCTTATATTATGTCTTACGCTTTTTTGAATTTTGAAAATTATGCTCAATTCTATGAACCTCTTTCAGTACAACTCGACTTCAAAAATTTTCACATTTATTTACTTCTTAATTAACATTATTCTGTATTCAATATTTGCTGTAACGTCACTTTGAAAAAGGCATTTTTTGATGCTCGCTAAGTCTAGAAGCCTTTTATTAGCGTTTTATTAGGGTGAATTCTATTCAAATAATGCAAATTCATCATTCATTTTTGAATAATTTTAAGCAGTGCTTTATAGCTCTATTTAAAAGTGGATGGGTGTTTTAACACCCTGTTCTCAATTCCATTATAAACTAAAAATTAATTGAATTGCGTTATTTAAACAAAATAAACAATCAATTGACCAGACCGACACAACGTTCGCTGAAATCCTTTTTCTTCCTCTTTTTTCATTTGTTATGTATTTATCTCTAATGAGCAGAAAAGGAGATTGATTTTAATTTCTATTTTTGAATTATGAATCTTTGTACGCACTGACTTCATTGCATTTAATTATTCATAAGAAAGTAGATTTCATTTCGATCTTAAATGAAATGTGTAAATAGAGACACTAAACTTATGATTGGTTCCAATCTGCAAGGTTTACTTATGAATATTTTAAGAGTTTTTTTAATCGAGGCCAAATCATTTTTAACTTAATTTCTTGAAAGAAATCTTTCTATTTAAATGTTTGTTATAAGGGATGTTTCAAATACTTGAAATCTTATAAATGTATAAATTTTTGGATCGTTCCTTTTCCTATTAGGAAAATGTAATAATCTAAGTAGATTTCTTCAGAATCAACCACATGTTTTATGTTGCTTCACGAAATTTTAGAGGTCAGCTTTCAAAGTCAAAGTAGACGCCGCGCGCTTACCAAAAAGGGTTTCGTAGCCAATTAAGACGTTAATTCAGTCGTTTAAAAATCTCCCTCTCATACTTTTCCACCCCTGTTCATCCTACATTCGACTGATTTCCCTCCCCTTATTACCCCTCACTCACCCTACTCACCCATCATTTCGCTAATTCCCAATATTTCCCGTCCCTCATTTCCCCTACTTTTTTTGCTTACCCTTCCCTAATTTCCCTTCATTTTCTCTACTTATCCTCCCCTAATTTCTCCTCATTTCCTTACTTCACCTACCTTCGAAAAAGTACGACGGACGGACGGACAACATTATTTTCATTTACAAAAAATACCAAATTACAATATAATACAACAAAATTTTAAGATACAACGGCAAATCAGACAAATGAAATTTTGTATTTAAAATGGTAATTTTTCGAGCTCGGAAAGGGAAGGGGGAAATTCGATCGCACCCTATCCCTTTTCCAGCTTTATGCTAAGTTAATTAAAGTTAAGAGTTGAGTTTTTAATTTGAAAAATTAGCTTTCAACCAAAAAGTTGGATTTAAAAAAAAAATTATTTGAATTTCGTATTGAAAAACAATGAAATTCAATGAAAAAAGACGAATTTCCAACAAAAATTCAAAATCAGTTTTAAATTATGTTAATGATAAAAATTGTACTATAAAAAACCGTTTTTTCAAATAATATGCATTACCATAGCTTCCTCACTGTTCAATAACATGCATCAATATTATAAGTCAATGGATTCGTCTCGAATCAACACATCTTTTTTATTCTCACCTAAACTTAAAATTATGAGAATGAGGAAATTTTTAGTATAAAAAAAGTTTTTTTAAATAATATGCATTACTGTAGCCTCCTTACTCTTCAATAAAATAGATTAATATTATATGTCAATCGATTCGTCTCGAACCAAGAAATCTTTCATGTTCTTGTATCAGCTTTGAATTATGTTAATGAAAAAAGTTTTACTATAAAAAACCGTATTTTCAAATATTATGCATTATCATAGCTTCCTTACTCTTCAATAAAATAGATCAATATTATAGGTCAATCGATTCGTCTTGGACCAAGGAATCTTTTATGTTGTTGGCTCAACTTTGAATTATGGTAATGAAAAAAGTTTTACTATAAAAAACCGTTTTCCAAGATATATAAGTTACCATAACTTCCTTACTCTTCAATAAAATTTGTTCATATTTTAGGTCAATGGATGCGTCTCGAACCAAGGAATCTTTTACAATCTTGAATCGACTTTGAATTATGTTAATAAAAAAAGTTTTACTATAAAAAACCGACTTTTAAAATATTAGTAAGTGCTGAAAAAATGCAATAAATATTTTTAGAAATCCTTTTATCAGTTTCAAAATATTAGTAATGAAAATAAGCCCTCCAAATTTAATCAATTTATCTGCAACCACTTTCAAGTTATCGTGTTTACAAAAAAATGTGACATACACACACACACACACGCGCGCGCGCACACACAGAAGCGCACGACACACACAGACGCGCACGACACACACACACATCCAAATAATTGCTTAGAACATTGTACTAGACATTTTTAAATTGAGGACGGTTTAATTAAATCAATTAACAATTTTTGGAAAATGATACCATTACAAAGCTTCCTCTATGAGTAAGCAAAAGTACGACGGACGGAAAACCTACTGAAACTATAAGGGTTTGATAATATAATTTATCCCGGGGCTACGAAATCCTAAAAAGTAGAAAAAGTGTATAATTTAAGCTCAAAAGTAATTAAAAGTGACTAATTTTTACTCAAAAAGAGGCCTACAATGTCAATACACCTAACTGCCTTATTTATATATCGATGATTTACAATAGGAACTGGTAAACCAAAAAAGTATAAACTAAAATAATTAAAATTTTATTATTGCAAACTTCGCAGCCTAAAATGCTTTCAAAACAGGGTGAATAAGATGATTGTACATGAAAATATAGGAATAATAGGAGATTCATCAAATTTTCCCGAATAAACCTTCAGATTTTTTTGGCTGAAAAAAAATCATGAGTGATGTTGAAACAATACAAAAGTATCTTTAAAGCCTCAGTGTTCATTTAACTATTCGAAAAAAAAAAATTCTTAAAAAAAACGTAGACAATCGAAAAAAAGTCGGAAAGCCCGTGGGATGTGAGACACCCCGTGTGACAGTTAAGGGTTAAATCTAAAAATGAGCGGGACTAAAGTGGTCCTTCACTTAAAAAAGTCACTATAGTGAGTTTTTCTTTAAAAAGTGACTTAAGTGACTATCTGGTAGGCCTGTAAATGGAAAACCCGGAAACTTATAACCTGATATAATGTCATTTGCTCTTACGGGTCACCCTACTTTTACGGAGTGTTAATTTTAAGAGTTAGTGTATAGAGTTCAACTGAAGCAGAAGCCAACGTGTCAGACATATATTACGAAATTGGCGACATCTAAAGCTTCGAGAAGATAAATACTTGCAACCATAATTCACCATTTTTACGACCTTAAATTCTTACAAGCCTCTTGGTGTGACGTTAACACAAGCACACACATGCATGAGAGGTGTTTGACTAGGAGCACAATATGACAAAATCCATCCAAGAGAAATAAGCATCTTACATGTAAAAATCTAACAGCCTGTATAATAAACTTATAAGGTAATCGGTACAATGATTGGCCACTTAGGGAATGTTCAAAGTTTTACAATTTGTAAAAAACAGTATAAGCGTCAAACGAAAATCTAAAATACACAGATGAATAATCAGTTTTATAAATATTTAAATTACCACAGTCAGTTAGGCGTTGAAAGTAGTAGATAATTTAAATTTAAAGCAATTAAGAATAATGTCAAAAAACACAACGATTAGTCATGATGAAATAGTGATTAGCATAGGCCGATGATTCGATCAATTTCCATTAAAAGGTGACGAAATACAGTCGTTAGCCACCTCGTTGGCCACATCAAGTTATAGATTACTGATTTTGAAAGCACAGTATTAGTCACGAAATTGTATAATGATTGGCCGGAGCCAAAAACGTAAGACAAAGTGAGACAAAATTATATACGTGAACTATACAAAGTTTAAACAATTTTGAATGAATTTTCGCAAAGATATTAGTCATTTTATTTTCAGATATTGTGGCCAATCATTCTGTTTTCGCTTTATTCATGATCAAAATGATTGGCCACCCATTTATCGATATACAGATATAGTTTTAAGGTTAAAATACTGCTATCGTGTATCCTAATTCCCCAAATTCAACTAAAATCCAAAAGTTTGAAAGAAATATTGTGCATAGTTTTGAATATTAAATTACACAGAGGGTAATTTCGAAACTCAAGATAGACAGTAGCAAAGCTGTGAATTAAATTTTGATGTAAATATATTTCCCAGTTATTTAATATAATAAAATGTTTTTGTTTTAAATATAACTCAGTTTTATCTACAAGGTATGCAACCATGCCTGAAATATTAATGATAAAAATGAGTCTATAGGATAAATATTGCGAATAACCTGTTTTCTGCCGAAACAATTAAACAGCAACATTGAAGCGACTTTTTAAATAAGGCTGCCCACTATTAAAAGTCATTTACATCCATTTGGACATTTTTTTAAATCTTTAATTTTTTTTTATTGTATTATAACAATCGCAAGTTTGCCCCGAAATTTTAAAGTCTCGGCTAAATTTGTGCATTTGAAAAAGTTAAAAATATAGGATACTGTCTTACCAATCTTTTCGTATAAATATGCAAATGTGATATCTCCATAAATTATGGAAGCTTCTTGAAAAAAATTAAAACCTCGTAGTTTTATTCAAACTAGAAAATATAACACGCGGGCTACGCGCCTGATTTTTTTTTGTATCCCGAAATTTTTTAATTCAAATATACAATTAGTATTACTCCAAAATTATTGTATCTTATAGTATCTATAATCTCAAATAATAGAGAAGAGAAGCAAAAAAAATCATGAAAATTGATATATTAACTTCAGAATTAATGCATAATATTAATATTTTTTTTAAATATATAGAAAATGAAACCGCTGCCTTTTTGTTCAAAAATACCAATTTTCGATGCAAAACACTAAAATAATCGAAAGTTGTTTAAAACTGTGAGTTTTTTTTAAATAAATTGAGTTTGTTTTAAATAACCGATTTCTGATGAAAAATGTTAACATAACCTACAATTGTTCAAAATATTTTTACCTTGTTTAAAATGCAATGATTTTTGTTATTAAAAGAGATATCCGGTGAAACTCCGCTAGGCTAACCTAAAATTATAAAAAAGTTTTAATCTTCTTTAAAATCTAATGATTTTTTACTGAAAATACCGATGTCCGGTGTAAAACGCCAACATATCCTAAAATTGTTACAACGGTTTATACCTTCTTTGAATTGTTTGAAATATAATTTTTTAAATTAAAAATACCATTTTTTGACGAAAACCACTAACATAATCTAAGACTGTTAAAATATGCTATATCTATAGTTTAAAGTATAATGATTCTTGTTTAAAAATACCAATTTTCGATTTAAAATAGCAACACAGCCAAAAATTGTTAGAAAATTATAAATCTTCCTAAAAATCGAATTATTTTTTAATAAAAATGTCAATTTCCGACAAAAAACACTAACAGAATCTGAAATTGTGCAGGCTTGTAAATTTTATTATTGAAACAAAAATTGTTGAATTCAAAAATAAATGATTTTTGCTTAAAACTACCAATTACAGGTGAAACATGCCGACATAACCTAAAGTTGTTGAAAAGTTCTCAATGTTCTTCGAAACATAATAATTTTTTATTAAAAATACCAACAATTTCCGACAAAACAGAAACATAATATAACAGAAAATTATTCAGAACTGTAAATATTCTTCGAAATCTAATGATTTTTTTTTTATTCTGATGCGGCTAAAAAACTCTGAGCATTGCCGTGCGTCGGTTAGGTTAGGTTAAAAATATATCTCGAAAATCGTTTTATGTACTTAGAAGTAAATTCATGTGTACAAGAGTGATTCATATTGATTTCTTATATGTATAACAAAATTAACAATTTGTTTGGCTGAAAAACTTCAAGATTTTGTCCGAAAAAACCCCTTCAGATTCGGCCGTTTCGCTCCCGGCAATCCTCGCGGCGTTAGCTATGAAATTCATCGGTCGCGAGCGACGCTAAATTGGGGGTAGCGCTCGAGCGAGAAACCGGGCAAGCGGCAATGCTCGGACTTTGTAATTAAAATTGAATCAAAATTACGATTTTTGTGTTAAGCAAAAGAAAAAACATAAATCTGAAAACAACTACATTTAATTAAATAATTATTTCCTCAAATATTTTTTCATTATTTACGCTTGGGTTTCTGTTTCACAATTTTTTACAATAATTAATACACATACCTAGGACACCCTCAAAAAAGATTATTGGTGGATTCACAAATTTAAAAAATTTCTTATTCAAGATATAAAATAACGTCAAGTAATGAAAAGCTAACCAGGTTTTCAAGAATAATGATTGCGAGATTCTCGAAACATATCGTTACTAGTAATCTATTACCAGTAATGCTAGTAATCCTTTTATAAAGTATCAATACAGGAAGCATTCCTATGTGTCAATTATTGAGGTTACTCGATTTTTGGAAACCAGGGGACTCATACGCGTGTCATGGGGCAAAATTTTACACTTTGACGGAGAATGACCCACAGCACTTTTTTATATAAGATATGTAAAAATCACATTTATAACTAGAAAAAAAAACAAATTGATTTTATTCACGGAAATGTCTCTTTGATATGTAGTCAAATATTTACTACATTCAATCAAAATTATGGAAACATAAATTATTTGCCATGCAGGAATATACCTTTCGATATGTTCTGATTATTCGTATGTAAAACAAAATGTATGTTGAAATGATCCAACCAGAGTTCAGAATTATACTATGCCCAACTAAAAAAAAATGCAACAATTTTAAATCGTCTTCGCATGCTTTTTTCGAAACCTTTTTATTTTCACGGTAAAAAGTTTTGTATATCAACTGACACGTCATCTGTTTCTAAAATGATCTGCTCATCTAAAGGCGATCTAATCTTGCTAAGACGAGTGTAGAATAAGAAGCATCGTGCAAAAATAAACTCAGTGCCATCCCTTCTTATGCCATTTTGGCACAGAATCTACTATGCGCGACTATGTACTCGTGGTATTTGTCTTGCAGGAAATTATGAACTTCGTTTCATGTTAAATAAAATAATTCGAGAGGTCGAAAATGCAGGGAACGCGAGAGTTGAAATCCTGCCTGACTAAAATCAGACGTTACTACTGAACCATTATCGTGTAGTCACGTATCAGAGACTCGTATTTATTTTTATTATTGCGACAATTTTCGAAATTTGATCCATAAATAAAATAAATAATACAAGCAGATTGTTAAAACGAGTAAATTTTACTTTTCAGTATTCTCTATAACCCTCCAGAGTACTTCTGGTAATAAAGTTCGTTTTATCGAAAAATCTTCTGATTCTCGCGACTATAACTTAATTTACGAGGACAATATTATCGCTAATGACTTAAGTAATTTATCGAATGGCGCCTAAATCTACAATAAACCTGTGTGCACAGTCTTGTGTGAAAATGATAAAATGGATGGAGAAATTGTCTGACTGGCAACTGGTTTACACTACATATTATAAGGTGAAAGCTGAATATCCTGTCGTCGACCATTAGTCAGAGAGAATCCTCTCGACAAACGGGATATACACATTCTATAGCTTTTCTTGTAACAAAAATGGATAATTCAATATATTTTTAAAACATATATGGTTCAAGAATGCACTTTTCAAAATTGAAAAAAATTATTACCTACAATAACATAGAGGATTTTGACGATTTTTTTCGTGAAATATATTAATCATACACGATTGGGCTGAACGAAGTTTAAATAAAAGTTCCAAGTAAATAGTATTTTTTTATTATTTATGATAATATTGTTTCTCACGAATGTATTCATAAAATTAGATGTTAAAAATATTCGCTAGCCTTTTTTGTAATAGATTTTTGTTATTGATTGTGATTGTCAGTAACCCTACGAACATTTGAGGATGAAAATAAAAATAATCAGAAAGGTAAATTTTGAGAAAGTAGATTTTTGTATTGAATTAAAATGAAACCATTGTGCACATCTAATTGAAAACTGAATTATTGGCATATTTGTGATACCATAATAACATTGTATGTATTAAATATAAATATTAAGGCAAAATAGCTTTGTTGATCGGTATTTTTAAAATTATGTTAATTTTAATTGTTATACCTAAACGTTTAATTGTAAATCAGAATAAAATTTTACGCTACCAATATAAAATATTTTGTCTTACTCAAATGTTTTCAGAAAGCGCCCGTCCGATGATCTTCATTTTCATCTTGAAATATTCGTAGAGTGGCAGACAACCACATGCAATAAAAAAATCTAATAAAAAAAATGTTAATCAATATTTACCATATAATCTTAATATTTATTCTCAATTCCGTAGTAATCAAATACAATAATTCAGTTTTTTTTTCAAAAAAAGCACCTTTGGTTATTTTTATTTTTATCTTAAAATTTTCGTGGGGTAACAGACAACCTCATTCAATAAAAAATCTATTTAAAACAATTTTAATCAATATTTACCATGTAAACCTATACAAATTTCTCCCTTTCTTAGTAATTAAATAGAAAAATCTACTTTTTTTAAAAAAGCGCCCGACCGGTTATTTTTGCTTTTATCTTGTTTCAGCCCCACCGTGAATACAGATTTCATAATTTCAGAATAGAAATAATTTCTATTTTTCAACGGCGCTTTCATAAATTTGATATGTCAATTTATATTCACACACCACTTTTGTAACGGTACTTATTCATTGATAACAATTGAAAATTATACCAAAAATGTATCACTTCATCGTAGATTATTTCCAATCCTCAAGCACTTAGTAACATTAATTTTCATTATCTCTGAAAAAAATCTTGCTACCTTGATAGAATTTTATTTGTAGAATAAAATAAGATCAATGACAGTAAAATACAGTAATTTTGATAATTTTGAGTTTTTGTGAAAAAATCTATAATCACTTCTAAAATTTGGTGAAAGTGTACGAAAATCAGCAAAAAATTCTAGTTTCTAAGAGGGATTTTTTTAGTTTTCTACCTTACAAGTTTTTAGAATACTTTTCGATTTTATTACAAAAAATCTTCAAACATAATAGAAAGTTACAAGAAAAATGTACTCGAAACCACAATTTGTTGATATAATTCAGATACTTTTACAGAATTTTTGTTTTGGTTTTATCTTCGCATTTATTGTCCAAATTTAATGTTTTAAAATAACTTCAAATTTGGAATTTCGTTTAAAACTTTAAAGAAAAAAATTCGAGTTCTTTTATAAAACTTTCATTTTTTAATAATCTGCTTTTTAATAAAAATTTGTTCCATACTTTTTAGTTTGAAACATTTTCAATAATTTTAAAAAATGTTTAATTCAGAGTTTTCAGACTGAAAGTAAAATTAAAAGTTAAATTAAAATTAAAAATTAAATTTTATATTATTAGAATAAAAATAGCCGAAAATTTTCATTTCTTAAATGAAATACAAATTCTAAGTTAAAAACCTTGGTTTCTAGATCTCCCATTTAGTGGTTATTCCGCTCCATGACGCTTGAGTAACCACATAACCATTCCTATCGATTGCTTGACTTCAACTTTCCGAAGTAGCAAATACCTTGTCTAGTCAGCCAGATAAGACATACATTTTTAAGAAGTGAAATTTTATCTATCCGTAAATGAAATAAAGATTTTATTAATATCTTCTCATTATTACTCGTTACTTCTACCTTACTTAGTGGAAATATCCTGACAATTGAAACAATTGAAAATATTATCCGTTAAAAACCACATCTCACTGGGAGGGGGGGGGGGATCAGGTTTT
>JAABKJ010000493.1:0-14633 GCA_011634705.1 Andricus grossulariae | reverse complement strand
GGGGAGGGCTTAGCGCAGAATGTGACATCAAACATGCAAAATATAAATGTGAATAACAATTTTTTGAAATGCTAGAAAAAATGATTAATTTTCGATTTTATTTTAAAAGTAAAGCATCCAAATACAGATTTTAAATACTTTCCCCCTTTACAAAGAATTATTCTTTTCCATCAGATTTTCAAGAAACTGCCCTTCTTCCACCGAACTAAATTAATAGAACCCAATAAGATAATCCGACTATTTGTCGATCAAAGTTAATTCTTTTTAATTGAAAGGTCTGCTATTATATTTGGTTTACAAATTCATCTCTTTTGGTTAAAAATTCTACTGTTTGGTTGAAGATCTAACTATTTTGTTGACATTTAATTTTTTGGCTGAAAATTAATTTTCTTAATAGAAAACTTAATTGATCCATTTTTGGCTGATAATTGATCATTTTTAGTTGAAAATTAAACAATTAAATTTTTCATTGAAAAATCATATTTTTTCCTCGAAAATTCAATTACTTGATTAAAAGTTGAACTACTTTCTTAAAAATTCATTTTATTGGTTTATGATTGAACTATTTTTTTTTAAATTCGTCCTTTTTTTGTTAAAAATTAATTTTTCAACTGAAAATTTTTAGTGATTTCATTTTCGGTTGGAAATTAATTATTTTTCATCGAAAATTAAACTATTTGGTTAAAAATGAACTTTTTGTTCAAAAAATCATTTTTTCGTGAAGAAAAGTCAACTGTTTTGTACAGAATTCGCCTTTTTGGCTAGAAAAAGTTTGGTTCAAAATTCATCTCTTAATTATATTCAACTGTTTTTTATTTTTAATTAAAAGCTTTTTCGGTTATAATATAAACTATCACATTTTTTGTCAAGAATTGAACTTTTTTGGTTAGAAACCACTCTTTTTCATTAAAATTTGAAATCCTTTTTAACTCCTTTTTCACTGACGATGCAACTACTTGGTTAAAAGTTTTAATTTTTTGTTAAAAAATAATTTGTTGTTGTTGTTGAAGATTCATCATTTTCGCTAAAAATTCGACTATTTTGTTGAAAAGTTAATTATTTTGTTGGAAATTCAACTTTTTTGTTAAAAATTCATATTTTTTGGTAGAAAATTTAACTGTTCTGTGGAAAATTGGACTTTTTGTATAGAAATTTCTTCCTTTTAGATTAAAAATTCAACTGTTTTCTATTAAATTCGTCTTCTTGGCTTAAAAATTCAACAATTTGGCTTTAAAATACGGCCATTTTGGTTGAAGTACAATTCGTTTTATTTAAGAATTCGACCAATTGGTTGAAAATTCATCTTTGTAGGTTGAAAATTCGTCCCTTTCGCTTTAGAGTTCAACTATTTGGTTGTAAGTGCAACTGTTTAGTTGATAATTTTTGTTTCAATTAAATTATATGTTTCGAAATTCATCTTTTCAAGTAGAAAGTTAAACGATTTTGTTAAAAAGTTATGTCTTTCCGAACATTCAGCTATCTGTTTAAAAATGAAACTGTAATTGGTCGAAGTTTAATCTGTTTTGTTAGAAAATTCATCTTCGTATGTTGAAAATTTAACTAATCAGTTGAAAATTCAACTGTTTTCTTGAAAATGTAACTATTTTGTTGAAAATACAATATATTTCGAATTGAAATGTTAAGCGTTTTATATTGAATTCCTCATGGTGCGTATACGTTAATTTTTTTTTAAGAACCTATTCCCCTACTATTCTCCTCTTTTTGTCAAAAAATACCCTTGTTCCCTTGTTTTGAAAGCATTTTGGGCTGTAAAGTGTGTTAAGATATTATGTTTTGTGTCTGCTTTTAGCGTTTATTAAATGAAATTGCACAAAAAAGTCTAACTTAAAAAGGGGGGGGGGTCATATTTGTGACGTCATCCTAGGGGATTCAAGCTTTGTGTGATGATCTGTGGTGAAAAAGGGGAGAGGTTGAAAAAGTTTGAAAAGTAGGGTGACGCGTGTTTTGAAGGGCCCCTTTAATAATTTTTTATTTTACTGTAAATACAATTTTATCTCCAGGCTTTAAGGATACTGAAAAAACGATTTTGTCTTTGCCTTAATGCACACTCACGGTCGATTCAGAAATATAAATGGGGGGTAGCTATCCTGTCAAGCAGGAGAGATGCGTTTGTATTCATTATTTGTGTAGTTATTTGTATATTGGCAGGATGATTTATGGTTGATATTGAATTAAAAACAATATTTTTTGGCAAAGACATCAAACTTCCTGCCAATCCTCTCTAAAGAATGTAGTTCAGTTTAACTACCCAATTACATTGAAAATCCAGAGAATCGCTACATCCCACAAAGTTCTTAAGATAAGTCGACCTGACGGCGGACTTAATTGTACCATCCGTTTAACCTAATCCACTTGAAAACCACCGTTATATCTCTTAATTCATTAAATTAACTTTGAATATCATTTTCCTCTATAATCGATGACATATCATATTATTTGGTGAGATTATTCGAGGGATATTACAGGATTGCCCAATTTTTTGTTTACGTCATTCAACAGCTTTCGAGCTTATTTTTGATTAGAATTTTTAAATTAACGCTTATACATTCACTAGATATACGTACAATTTTATTCTGAAAATCAAATTGTAAATTGCTTGACTGTGAATTCCACTGATCTGTTACCCGCATATGTATTTACAAAGCACAAAATAAATAAAACAGAGAGCAAGTCGATATTTATTCGTTCAATCATTTATAAACCATTTCAACCTTTTTTCAATCAAATTACGGAAATTTCAAATTAAAATCATGATGGAAAAATCACAGTGCTCTGAAAGGTAATTTCAATATGTTAGTAATATAAAACTATATTGGATATAAATAATTATTTAATTAAGGCTCAGTTCTTGGGTATTTTAATCATCGAAAGTTATTTTAAATTAAGTGTCGATTCAGACTGATATAGTATAGTTTTCGAACTTGAAATTTACCAGGCAATATAGACAAAGCTTTTTGAAGAGTCGTAAACGGTCTCTTTAATTAAACTAGTAATTGCAATATAGCGCACTCAGCCGTTGACCTAAATTATTATCATGTCGTCGTTATACTTCCAAATTATCATAAATCTCTAATGATCGGGATTAAACTTAAGCTTTCATTGAATTGCGAATTAAGCTATAGGTGGAGCTTTCCTAAAACTAAATTTGAACAAAAAATAGGGAGAACTATGCAAGAGTAGGTAACTAACATTTCAAATTTTTAATATATCTTATAGAAAATGATTAAGTAAGAATGGGTGGAAAAGTTAGAGAAGAAATCACTTTTGTTAATGTACAGGTGTAAAATATTACACGTATGAACTTTGAACTTGAATATTTTCAATTATTAAGGAAAAATATTGAAAATTCTCCAAGTTATATGAAGGATGGCAGTACAGAACTAGATAACCAACTATTTAAAAATAAGAATTTTGAGATTAAAATTTCGTGGGTTTTCCAAATTCACTAGTATAGCGCTTAAAAAAGATAATTGTAATTTTTTGCAAAATTAAAAACTTTCTCCTAAGATATGGGGATGCTAAATAAGACGCACACTATGATTACTGTATGAGAGATATTGTTTTTCTAAAAATCCGGAAGAAATATTAAAAAATATTTTTTCTCCCCATTAAATAGAATGAATTAAAAATATGTTCAAAAAATATCAATGCTTAATGGTCAAAAAGTATTACTACGTTAAAATTGTGACTAAATTGTAATTAATATTTCAAATACATTTTTTTAAGTCATTATATAAAAAAATTATATTTTGAAAAATCCTTTTGTCACAATGTGTATTTGATTTTTTAAGGATTTTTGATTCAAGAACTCCATTTTCGATAAAAGCGTTGGTTATCTAGTTCTGTACTTCAACCCTCCATATATTTTTTTAATCGAACCGTGATTCATTGACACTTTCGGATCCCAGAAAAACGCCCAAACAAACGGAACAGGCAGGATTAACTCTGTCATTTAAAATTGAAAAAAGTATCGAAACGTTAAACCTCTTTGGACATCCGGAATCCAGTAACATTTTGGAAAAAATTGCAGTTTTTATCGTTTTTTTTTTTTTTTAAATATTTCATCCACTTTAGAGTATGCTTTTTAAAATTGTCACGACAGTCATTCAAGAACATTAAATTTAAGACGATAATAAACAAAACGAATTTTTTATCTCATATAGTTTAGGAGATACAGCCTTCGGAATTTTTTTTTTGTTCTTGAAAAATTAGACAAAAAAAAACTTAGTTTCAGTTTGTATGAAATTGCATATTTTCTGTGCATGCGTCCGAAGCTATAGCGTGTTAAATAATATCCAATTTTATTAAAGTTTGTACAAAAGTAAGTTTTTAACAAAATTTTAATATTATCCATATAATGAAATTTTGTTCGTTCGTAACTAATCTGCTTGTTTAATTATTGCCATGCCCTGCACATATTTTCGGTTAAAATCGAAATAAGCTTATGGAAGAGAATTCATTTTTATAAATATGTTTCAGACACTATTGAAGCTTTTCAGTTTTGTAGACAATTTGATGTACTTTTATTATTGTAAGGAGAACTTTCAACGCTAAGTGCAGTAGAAACGCGATATTTCAAAAAAATTACTTTTTAACGAACTTTTATTCTGGCTATTCTCATCTACATTGCATAGTAAATATGCTATTTTACGAAAAACAAAACCTACCTTTTTTAAAACATTTTTTTAGAAAAATATAACTTCTAAAATTGTATCTCCTAAAATATATAAGAGACAGAATACTTTTTTCTTAGTTTTACGGGGAATTTGATGTTCTTAAATGTTTGCTTCTTGTTTTTCTTCATAAATCATTTCAGTAATGCCTCACGAATATTTTGAGACCAGAAAGAAAACAATCGCTGAAGGGATTCTTAAATTTCTTAAATCAACTTAAATTTTCAATTTTGATTTCAAGGTTATTAAGTATACATATTTTCATAAAAATAACTTCAAAGTGATGCTCTTGCGGCTTAAACTCCGTAGTTTGGCATAGAAAAAAAGTGTCTAAATGTTAAAGTAAAATGTAAAGTATCTATATATCTGTTTGAACATGCGGGACCAATTAAAATTCTTAAATAATATTTCTTGTTTTTAGAACATCCTGTTTTAATTTTGTCACAAAAAAATGAATTTAATTAGATTTCCTTCAAACTATAAAAAAATGGATTTTTCATTTCATATATTTTAAGAGATACAGTCTTCGAAGTTATATTTTTCTGAAAAATTTGACGAAAAAAATTTAGTTTTAGTTTTAATGAAATAAGATATTTTCTGCGCAGTGCAATCAAAAATATTTAGAATATGAGTTAAAGCAGACCTAATTTCAAGCACAAATCTAGAAAAATAAAAAATGTTCTGCGTCCGAAGTTATAGCGTGTTGAAAAATACTCACTTTTATGAAAGTTCGTTAAACAGTAATATTTTTTTTAAATATCGCATTTTCACTGCCCTTTGTGTTAAAAGTTGTTCTTATAATAATAAAAGTACATTAACTAACGTTAAAATATAAAAAGCATAAATAATTCATGAAATATGGCCATGAATAAGTTTTAAATAATAATTCCGGAATAATCAATGAATTTCAGATTTGAGGTATTTTGCTGTACTTCAATTATTATAAGAGCAACTTTTAAGAAGAGATTAGAATAGAATAATAGAAAAGAATGGTAATGCCAGAACATGAGATAGAGGAGGAAGAGAATGGGGAGGAGAGCGAGAAAGAAAATCCAAAGACAAGATACTAATTGGCGAGGGTAAGAAATTGTTAAAGAGCTTGGAGGAGATGAAGAGGTTTATCTTAAACGGAAATATAGAGAGGTAATATAGGAAATATAGGACGGTAATCGATTATGTGATAGTTGAGGACGAGGTAAGAGAGTAGGTCAAGAAACTAGGAGTAGGGGATTATATAGATTCGGATAACTTTTCCATAATAGTAACATTATATGGGAGAAAAGAGTATATTAACAATATGGCTGAAAAGGAAGCAAACGTGTAAAAAGCAGGAAGAGAGGCTTGGTCAATGGAAGGAAAAGAACAATTTAGGGAAAAGGTCAGGAATATCAAGATGGGAGAGGGAAATCTAAACTGAGAGATGGAAATAATGCTAGAAGAAAGAAAAAGAGTATTAGAGTGCACAATCAAAAAATAAGTTACTGAAGAAGGGGATAGAAGTGTATGGAATCAGAAATGTAAAGAGAGGAAGAAGAAAGTGAGACATGAATTAAGAAAATGGAGAAAAGAAAAAAGTAGTGGAGAAGAATATAGGAGAAAAAAGGAGCAGTGTACTGAGTTCTGTGGGGAAAAAAAAGAGGAGGGAAATAAAAGGTTTGAAGAAGAGGCGGAGAAGGTTATGACGGAAAAAGAGGTTTGAACGGTAGTCGTTACCAACGGGCGAACCCATCTACCTGAGTCCCAAATCGGTCACTATTATTTATAACAAAGTCAGAGAAGTCTCTCTGAGCAATGCAGTGTAATTCAAGAAGAGCGTTATTATTGTCCTCATTGTGATCGTATGGGGTCTAAAAGTGTGGTTTATAGTTGGGTGTGGTATTTTCGGGTCAGTTATATTCTCATCTTCGGAAAGCGCGCTGGTATTGTGATCGCGCGGAGGTTGACAGTGGTGTAGTGGTCATGCCGCCCTTGGGCGACAGTGGTGTGGTGGTGGTGGGGTGTCCTAAGAGCTGTTATGATCGCGCGGTGAACGATTGAATACCTTTATAGGTGAGACGAGAGAAGCTCGGTGAGCACCTACATGACGCAAGGAGGGGTGAAGGAGGTCGGGATCTGCGAAAACCAAGTAATCCAAAAGTAGACAAGGAAGAGGTATGTAATAGGATGAAACAGTTTTGTGCTCGCTGAATATCGCATCATGTGTAAATCTAGTCAATAATGGACAGTGCAATATTCATGTAAACTCAAAAGTAGTCTTGTAATTTGTCCACCCGGCCTCTCATTCGATTTTCGACAGTGATAAGGATAGGAGGGATAGAGAGGAAAGTCATGAAAGGAGAAAATTATGGTAGAAAAATAGACGAGGAAGAGGACATAACAAGGGATGAAATAGTCAAGGTGTTAGGAATAATGAAAGATGGAAAGGCGTCTGGCATAGATGAGATTCCAAATGAAGTCTGGAAATATGGAAGGACACTGCACAGAAATAAAGAAATGTAGATAAATAAATGAACTAGTGGTACCCATAGTGAAGAAAGGCAAAGGGAAGGAGGTTAAAGATTATAGGGGAGAGATGCTTATGCCAAAATTGTATAAAGTATATATAGCTGTTTTATCGAAGAGGTTGAAGAAAGAAGTCGAGGAAAAAAGATAGAGTCACCGAATCAGACAGGGTTTAGGAAAGGAATGGGGGTGATGGACAACATATATGTTCTGAATTATCTCGTAAATAAAAGAATTAAACAGGAGAAAGGAGCAATGATAGCACTGTTCGTGGACATAAAGGCAGCGTTTGACTTACTGGACCGCGTCGAGATAGAAAAAATCGTGGTGAAAAAGAGGATACGCGAGGTTTTAATAAAGATATTTTCGGAAATATTTCAAGAAACAAAAAACAGGGTAAAGGTAGGAGAGCAAGTAGGAGATAGTTTCTGATTGATGAGAGGAGTAAGACAAGGATGTCCTCTGAACCCACTTTTATTTAATATATTAATCTCAGATTTAGAAGAAGAAATGAAAAGAAAAGGATGGGGAGGAGTTAGGATAGGGAACGAAAAGATATATACACTGGCATACGCAGACGATATAGTGTTGGTGGCAGAGGATGAAGAAGGGATGGCGGGCCTAATTACAGGATTAGAGAAATACTCATATTGGAAAAAGTTGCATTTAAATGTAGAAAGGGCAAAGATAGTAAGGTTTAGAAAAGGAGGGGGAAGGAAGAAAGAATGGACGGGGAGATGGAAGGGAATAAAGATGGAAGAAGTAAAAGAGTTTAAATATTTGGGATATACCTTACAAACAAATGGAGATCATAGAGCTCATATAAGAGAAAGGATAAAAAAGCAGCAGGGGTTATGAAACAGATATGAGGAATAGGAAAAAGAAGGTAAAAAAAAGATTGGCGAAGGAGAATTTGGTTTTTTGATATGCTGGTATGGCCGATATTAGGCTACGGGGGCAGAGGAATGGGGATGGAAGGAAAGGAAAAAGATTGAGTGTTTACAAGAAAGGTATACAAGGTGAACGCTAGTGGTGGACTAGAGGACGCTCTGAAATATGGTTAGAGAAGAAGCGCAAAGGGAAAAATTATGTGCCAAAGCGGGAAAGAGGGCATGGAAGTTTGAAACGAAGCTAAGGGAGGGAAGGGGAGGGAATTTAGAGAAAAAGTGTTTGAAGGAGGTAGAAGAAAGAAGAGGGAGTGCGATAGAACGAACGAGATGCCAGGAAGAAAGGAGGGATTTCTTTAGTGCTAGAGATAAAGGAGAGGGTACTGGAGTAAACTAAGAAGAATCGGAGAAAATGGACAGCAAAAGACAATTAATAGAAAGATGAGGGATGATTGAGGAATCAAAATATAATAAATCGTATAAGACGACAAAAAAGGAAGGAGTACCAAAGTATTTAGAAAAGGGCTGAGGAGAGAGAAGATGAACCAGAATAGCAAGATTCAGATTCGGAAATGAAGTCAGGGAAGGGATGTATTCGGAAAACAAAGAGAACAGAAAGTGCAGAATCTATGAATGAGAAGAGAAAAGATTGGAGCATGTATGGGAAGTATTATATATGAAAGATAAAGGAAGCCCGAACGAGCATGTGGTGAAGATTCTAGGGTAGGAAGGATTGGATTAGGAGTGGATGAAGAGTAGGATGGGGTTAGAGGAGAAAATGCGAAAGAATGAAAGAATGGATGTGAAAAAATGGCAAAATTGAGCAAGAAGAGAAGTGAAAGAAAAATGAAACAAGAAGCGTATAAAGATTTGTAACTAATGGTTATGTAATAGTAATAGTTTGTTCAAAATTGCGCTATCGTAAAAATAGAAGTAAGGAGCTGGATATAAGGATTTATGTAAACAGTTGTAAATAGTAAGGATAAGATAATATGAAATGTGTATGTGCAAATATTGTAAAAAACTGAGATCCTGAAAACCATTAAGGGACACATTGTAAATAAAGAAGAACAAATTTTAACGCAAATTGCAGAAGAAACGTGATATTACGAAAAAACTAACTTTCTAACGAACTTACATAAAAGTGGGGAACATTTTTTATTTTTTTAGCCTTTCTTCAAATTGAGTCTGCTTTAACTCATATTAGGTTTTATTTTTGTCGAAATTGCACAGGAAATATGTTATCACAGGAAATATGTTATCGCGTTCATGTCAGAATATATGTTATACTATATGGTATCTCGTAAACCATATGAGATAAAAAAATTAGTTTTTTTAATCTTACGAAGAATTGAATACACTTCAATTTCTGTTGTAACTTAATCAAAATAGTATGATGCAAAGTGGAGAAAGATTCCAAAATCTAATATAAACTGCAACTTTTTACACTTTTTCCAAAATGTCAATGGGTCCCGTATGTCCAAAGATGTTTAACGTGTAGATACTTTTTTTCGATGACAAACGACAGAGTTTAAGCTGCAAGATTTACTTTGGAGTAATTTTTACGTAAATATACATAATACGTTTTAAATAAAAATGAAACATTTAATTTTTTCGACAATGCCTCAAGCGATTCTTTCCTTTTTGGTCTCAAAATAATCGTGAGGCATTACTGAAATTATTTCAGAAAAAAAAACGAGAGGTACAAACCCTTTTGGTTTTAACTCAATCCAAGCCCACCGTACCTCACATGATTTGTTTTAATGTCGGAAATCAGTTTTTTTGATCTCATTCAAAATATTTCGAGAAAATGTCGTCCATAGTTGTGCTGAATATTGTTCCAGGTGTTCTGATCAAAAGCTTTGAACTTTTTTTTTGCCTAATTCTGATGATTTCAAATGACCCACTCTTTCATAGCCCCCCCCCCTCATTATTTGAAAAAAATATGAAAAATTCGTATAGAATTTTTCTTGGTTGCAATTTTTTTTTCTAGTTAATAAATTGAAGCCATCGTATTGCAAAACAGAAAAAATTTATTTGCATCGGAAAATATATTGAGTAAAAAATGGATACATTTAATAACGTCGTTGAAGGCTCGGGTTGAACATGCGAAAACATCGAATCGAGAAAATCAAAGCAATAAATCGTCAACGTCGAAAGAATCGGAAGACTGGGAAATGCGTCGCTTGCAAATGGTGCACAGTGTGCAATTCGCGCTGACGTCACGAAATGTAAATCAGCAATGTAAAACCACCAGTGGCAATGGACTTGCTCATTCTCTGAGCTTATCTGGATCCAGTACCACCCATTTTTGTTAATTTCTATTCTCCCAATTCTCTACCATCCGGTTTTATTTATACAATCGATCACGACGGAATTACCATCCCTATTTGTCAGATTGATGTGATTGACAATACCCAATTAACCCCGCTTTGTTTCCCCCTCATTTGAAACGAAATATGATTTTCATAATAATTTAAACTTGACTGATGGAAAATCCATAACATCCGATGGGAAAAGTTTTGTTAGAAAACTTTTCAATGGAATTTCCAAAAACTTGAAAAGATTTTAAATATTGAAAATTTCATGGGACTTTCAAAGATTTTGAACGATTTGTAAAGGCATCAAGATATTTCAAGAGATTTAAAGGGATTTCGTAGGATTCCAAAAAGGATTTAAAGTATTTCGCGTAATTTCCCGAGGTTTTTATGTTATTTCAAGTGATTTAGAAGGATTTCATGAAGCTTAAAAACGTTGAAAGGGATTTCAAAGGTTATGAGGGACTTCAGGTTACTTTAAAGTATCAGAAAAGGTTCGTTACAGATTCAAAAGGATTGCATGTGATTAGCAAAAACTTCAAAGAATTTCCAGGATAGAAAGTTTCCACGGATTTTTAAAGATTTTAAACGATTTTAAATATTTCAAGGGACTTCAAGGGGTTTCATATAACAAATGGTTTTCGAAGATAGCGAGGGATTTGAAAGGATTGCAGAGGATTCAAGAGAGTTTTAAGTATTCCAAGGTATTATTTGAGATTTTTAAGTTCTTTTAATGTATTTAAAAGTATTTCATAGAAATTGAGAAAATTTAAAGAGATTTTAAGGGGGTTCACATGATATAAAATGGTTTTTACAGATATCAAAGGATTTCAAAGGGTTTTGAGGATTCCAAGAGATTATCTGAGATTTTTAAGTTGTTTTAAGGTTTTTTAAGGTACTCAAGGTATTTAAAAATATTCCAAGGGGTTTTAAAAACATTTAAAGAGGTTTTAAAGGGTTTCATATGATATCACAGGTTTTTCAAGGATTTCCAGGAATTTCAAAGAATTTTAGAGGATTTTAGAGAGTTTTAAGGATTCCAAGAGATTATCTGAGATTTTGAAGTTATTTTAAGGTAATGCAAAGTATTTCATAGGATTTAAAATCATTTTAAGAGATTAGCAAAGGGTTTCATATAATATCAAAGCTTTTTCAAAGATTTAAAGAGATTTTAAACAATTTCAGAGGAATTTTAAGGAATTTCCATGTTATTTAAAAGTATTTAAATGATTGTATGGGATTTGAAAACATTTCAATAGACTTTAAAGGGTTTTAAAAATTTCCAAATGATTTAAAAGGAATTTCATATCAGATCACAAGACATTTTTTCCGATTTTAAATAATTTCCTGAGATTGTAAGTAAATTCGAGGTTTTTGATAGGATTTCTTGGAACTTTCGAAGATTTCTAACAATTTTTTAATTCTTCGAGGTTTTTCAAGAGAATCAAAGGGATTTCATAGGATTCCAAAAAATATTTCAAGTATTTCAAGCAATTTCTAGAGCTTTTTTTGTTATTTCAAGTGATTTGAAATGATTTCATGGAATTACAAATTATATCAAAGGATTTTTAAAGGTTTAGGGGATTTGAAGCCATTTTAAAGTGTTAACAAAGTTCATTTGAAGATTCAAAGAGATTTCGTGTCATTACCAAAAATTTCGAAAAATGCGTATGATAGAAAATTGCCACGCCTCTTCAAAGGGTTTTAAAGGATTTTAAATATTTTAATGGGTTTTAAAGAGTTTCATATGTTATCAAATGGATTTTAGAGATAACGAAAGATTTCAAAGGGATTTTAAGGATTTAAAGGGATTTTCATGTTATTTTAAGGTATTCACATGATGTTATGAGATTTGAAAACATTTCAAGAAATTTCGAAAGATTTAAACAATTTTCAACCATTTTCAAAGGAATTTCATAGTAAATCACAAGAAATTTTAACGATTTCAAATAGTTGCCCGATAAATGAAGTAATTTAATGGTTTTTAATACGATTTCTTGGGGCTTTCGTAGATTTCAAAAGATTTTTAAGGCTTCGAATGATATCTAGAATAATTTTAATGTATACCATCAAAGTTTCTTTAAAAATTCCAAGGGATTTCGTGTCATTAACAAAGACTTAATAAAATTTCTGAGATAGAAAATTTCCACGGATTTTCAATGTTTTTAAACGATGTTAAATATTTAAAGGGATTTCAAGGTCTTTCATATAAATATGAAATCATTTTCAGAGATAGCAAAGGATTGCAAACTCTCTTAAAATGAAACAGTGAAATCTCATTGATTTCCAGTGAAATCTCACCGGTTGAAATAGCCAGATGTGTGTCACTGACAATCAGTGAGAATTCACTGGTTCATTCAGTGGAGTTCGGCACTGGTTTAATCAGTGGACTTCACTGATTAAAGTGGTCGTACGCGTTGTCATCCGTCAGCTGGTTAGGTATGACACTAATCATTCAGCACTTTTGTTCTAGCCTTTACAAAATGAACTTTTAAAAACCGCACTTTACTCTCACAACAATAAATGAAGGCCGAGCTGCAATATAATGCAATATAATATGTTGCGCCTGATTGTGGGAAGATCCGTCGTTATGTCAACGTGTCGCGTCGCGGAAAGGCAAACCCAAGTGGCCAGGGGCCTCCCACTATCAAGCGAAAGATATTATATCCGCTCCTCATTGCAGCCAGGCGCCAAATATTTATAAAACAAACACTAGTACACAATAAGGTTCGTTTTCACTCGAGAATGCCAAGACCTGACCAGCAACCCGCGCGTACCAGACGACTGGAGGTTCATGTCTTGCCCGCGTGGAGCGCTAGATTACTGGTTCAATCTATCATTTGGCGTCACTGGTACAATTAGTAGCGCGATTTCAGTAGAATCACTTACTGGTTCATCCAGTCAAAGTGAAAAAATCACTGGTTCACCAGTGATAATTCAAAATACTGATTCAACCAGTGACAATTTCACTGGTTCAGTTTAAGAGATAAGAATATGAGAGCAATTCAGAGAGTTTTAACTCGGCGTCATGGCGGTGAAAAGGTGTTACGCGGACGTAGGGGTGGGTCAAATAGACCCGCTTATTAGATATGAATTATATCAGTACTTTATTAATGAAAAAGGTAATATTCAGCTCCAGCTACTGAGAAGAATAGCAACGTCGCACGCATAGTAATCGAACTTCAAGGAAAATAAAATGTGCCGGGTCTCACAGACCCACCCCCATGACGCCGGGTTAAGGATTCCATTTTTAGCTCTTTATGTCATTTTAAAGTATTTGAAATATATTTCATGAGATTTATAAACATATAAAGAGAGTTTAACGAGTGCCATATGATTTAAAGAGATTTCAGAGGGATTTTGAGGATTTTAAGAGATTTCCTGAGGTTTTCATGTTATTTAAAAGTATTTGCATTGATCGCATGGAATATAAAATCATTTCAAGGAATTTTAAAGTGTTTTAAAAAATGTTGAAGGATTTAAACGGAATTTCATAGCATATTACAAGAAATGTTAAGAATTTCAAATCATTTCCTGAGATTTTAAGTAATTTCATGGTTTTTGGTAGAATTTCATGATATTTCAATGGATTTCATTAGATTTCAAAGATTTTAAATGATTTAAATGGACTTTCGACTTATTCGAAGGATTATAATATATTTTCTGAGTTTTATAAGTTACTTCAAGGTATTTGAAATGATTTCATATAATTCGAAAACATTTGAGGGGATTTCAGGAGATTTCAAGAGATTTCCTGAACTTTCTATGTTGTTTCAAGGTATTCGATAGGATTCCATCAGATTTGAACATATTTCAAGAGATTACGAAGGGTTTAACATTTTTCAAGTACTCTTAAGGTTTTTGATAGGATTTCATGGGATATCAAAGATAAGTTGTTTTACGAGATTTGAATGTATTTCATGGGATTTAAAAATATTTCAAGTGATTTTAAGGGGTTTCATATGATATTAAAGGGTTTTCATAGATATAAAGGGATTTCAAAGGATTTTAGAGGGGTTTTTGAGGATCTGAAGGAATTTCCTGAGCTTTTTATGTTATTTTAAAGTATTCAAAACGATTTCATCCGATTTAAAAACATTTCAAGAAAGGGCATAGCAGGATAAGCATGTATGTGCTACCCCTGCTCGGATCTGTTTGAGATTTTTACAGTAAGTTGGCACTGATGTAAGACTAAATTTCCCAAAATATTATATTTGAGAAATAATTTTTAT
>JAABKJ010000492.1:0-49374 GCA_011634705.1 Andricus grossulariae | reverse complement strand
AGAGGCGGTTCAACACAGGAACTCCATAAGAGGGCCTCACTTTGCAGTTGAATAACAATTCGAATGTTTCAGATATTGGAATAATATTTTTTATTACTGAGGGGCAAATAAGAAATTATAGATGTTTATTAATAATATAAATAGTATTTGAGTTAGAATTATCAACTATTACCATTAAAAATAATTATTAAAATCATAATATTATTATAGAAAATAAATTCAATTTTTATATTTAAGGTTTAGTAGATCTATAAAATAAAATACTTTATTTATTCCTCCTAGAAAGTTATGAATTTTTTGGCACATATTATTGGATTCTGAAATGTTTAAAAAAAATCCAACTGCATTTTCCCGTATTTTATATTTCTTTGGACAATATTGAAATTTTCTCTTCGGAACGGTAGATAGTAGTATTGTTTTAAATTCTTTCATCGTGATTATTTAACATTTGGGCGAAGTGAAAATGCTAAAAATTAGTCGAAATGTTCAAGCTTATGAAAAAAATTGTGTGGTTTAGGATCCGAAAAAAGTAAGAGAATTTTTTTATTTGTTATCGGTTAATATCTTCTGTTCTATTTTTTATTTGAAAATTAAAATTTTTGAAAAATCAAAAGGAAATCCTGCTGGTACAACAATTATAGCAAATTTGTTTTATGTACAGTAGAGTGGCTCAAAAAAGGCTTTCCGATCTACAGGGCAAGCCCCCCACCCCCACAAAAAAAGTTTCCCTTTCCGGAGAAAAAAAATCCGTATTTTTTTCGAAATTCAAATAATCGCACATGCCACTGGACACTTCAAAATCCCATTCAATTATTATGGGAAAATTTTTGATTTTCGAAAAATTGAACTCATACTTCAAGGTTTGATCGAAACGTGCGAAGTTTTTTAGGGATTGAAGAGGAGTGTCTACGAAATAAAACCATACTGATAACTTTTATTTTCAACCTACCCTTACGCCCCCCCCCCAAAAAAAAAAGCGCCCCAAATATGACCCAATAATAAAAAAAATACATTTGGGGGAGGGGTAAAGGTGGGTTAAAAATAAAAGTTATTAGTATGGTTTATTTCCTAGGCCCTCCTCTTCAATCCCTAAAAAACTTCAAACATTTCGAAGATCCAAAATTTCCCTATGTTAATTACATGATATTTTAAAGTGTTCAGTGGCACGTGTTAATATTTGAATTTTGAAGAAAAAAAATACAAATTTTCTTTCTCCGGAAATGGAAACTTGGGGGGGGGGGTGAATTGCTCTATGAAGTGAAAAAAAAATTTGCAATGTATTTTTTGTTCATCGTAATGTACCGTTTTTACTAGTGAACTATTATCAAGAATTATTGATTAAAAAAATAATGTTCTTAGTTTAGAATTTTAAGAAAATGTGCAAAAGAAACATGTTTTTCGATTCAGTCATATGCACACATTTTGGAAAATGTTGAATCGGAAATTTCAATGCAAAAAAAACATGTTTTTTGCACATTTTCAAAAATTTCTATATTAAGCAAATTTTTCATTCTTAATTTATGATTTTTTATTATTTTTTATTAGTATAAAAACTGTTCTTGTAAAAAATCTGCTATAATATCTGCGAAACAATAGGATTTTTTCTTTAATATTCAAAATTTTGATTTTTCCAAAGAAAAAAGAGAACAGACGATGTAAGTCAATTTCAAAAATTCTTTCTGTTTCTTTTTTCAGATCTAAAGATTTTGAAAAATATTAATTTAAAAAAATATATATATCCAGAATGGCGGGAGAAAAAATTTGTAATCCTAACTAGTGGCAACCAGCTATACGCACATGTTCACAAATTGCCACTCCCTTACATTTCTATAACATAAATTAAATTGTTTATAAAAATAAAAATAAGAGTAATAATAAATTTGAACTATCAAAATTACATTATATTAAAAATTAATATAATAAACAATTGTTTTTAAATAAAATGCAATAAAAATAATAATATTGATCGCGTACAAAATTGATTTTGGTCAACCATTTTTTGGAACGATTTACCAGAAAAAATTTTATTATTATTTTTTAATATGAATATAGTGGAAGAAAAAGAAAATAATATTTTTCTAAAGAAATATGACTAATTTTATTTCTGACACTGACAGGCCGACCGCCATGTTTGCTACGGATGTTTTACTTTGACATTTCGAAGGGTGGAGCTCGTCATTTACGGGCTTTTTTCATTGCTCATCTCCCTTGCAAAACCCTTTTGAGGGTGAGTCGTCGAAAAGTGACCATATCTTCTATTTTATTCCAAAAAACCACCCAATTTCGTCCATAAACTTTAAAATGCCTCGATATAAATATTGAAAACGTCACTATTATAAACATAACCTCATCAAGTAAAATTAGATCATTCTTCTGTGTTTTCAGCAAAATAAGTGAAATTTCTTCTTTGAAAAAGTGTTAAAATCATGTTTCTATCGTCTCCTTTTAATATAAAGTGTTTTTTGGTCAATTCAGATTCTACTTTTCGTTTGATTGTCAGTGCTCCGAAAATGTGTCGCGAGTGCTTTTTTAATAGTTTTTAAAGATCCTGCGAATTCTATAATTGCAGGTTTTGAAAGAACGTAAGGATGGCTACAGATAAAGTGACGTTGGGAGATGCTTTATCAAATGTGGATGTTCTTGATGAATTTACCTTGCCTGACGAACAACCGTGCATCGAAGCACAACCTTGTTCTGTTGTCTATCAAGCTAATTTCGATACAAATTTCGAAGATCGTAATGGATTTGTCACCGGAATTGCAAAATACATCGAGGAAGCAACGGTCCATGCGAGCTTGGTATGCTTTTTACTCTTTGAATATTACTATTTGACGGAGTTTGAGAAATAATTTCATAATTTTTACATGTATTTTTTTGTAGAATGAACTTTTGGAAGAAGGTTTGGAACATGCGGTTATGCTTTATACTTGGAGATGTTGTTCTCGTGCAATTCCACAACCAAAGTCTAATGAGCAACCAAACAGGGTCGAAATTTATGAGAAAACTGTCGAGGTCTTGGCACCCGAAGTTAATAAATTATTAAACTTCATGTACTTCCAGGTGAGATATTATTTGATTCTGTATTTTTTTAATCTTTCCTTAAAGACACGATTTATTCCTCTAATTTTTCCGGTGGGGGCGATTATGAATTTTCTTCAAAGAATGTATGTGAGGGGGGGGGGGCTCCACCGATGATTTAAAAGAACTTTTCAAATTGAATATAATAACGCGATAAATTTCACTTTGTTTATATTTTTCAAGTACAGTGTGCACATTCAGAATTTTGTTTATTGTTCATGATTGTTTTTCAATCAAAATTTAACTATTTCATTTTTGGTTAAAAATTGATCTTTTCAGTCCAAAAATTCAATTATTTGGCTGAAAATTCGTCTTTGGGTATAAAATTGATCTTCTTGGTTAAAAATTCATCTCTTTTGTTGAAAAATGAACTATTTTTTGTTAAAATTTCATATTTTTGGATTGAAAATGAAACTGTTTTTTTTTTTTTATATAAAGTTCGCATTTTTGTCTTGGAAGTTCAACATTTTGGTAGAAAATTTAACTATATGGTAGAAAATTTAACTGCTTTTCAGAAGATTCGTTTAATTTATTAACAATCAATTTTTTTAAATAACAATTAAACTATTCGATTTTGATTTAAAATTTATTTTTTTAGTTTAGAGATTAAATTATTTCGTTGAAAAATTATCTAGATTGTTAAAAATTCAACTGGTTAAAAATGTATGTATTTTGTTGAAATTTTTTTTTTATTATTTTGTAAACTAATTTTTTTCAATTTAAATTTAAGGATTTAACTGAAAATGACCTTTTTTTGAGACTTCATATTTTCGAGTTGAAAATACAACAGTTTTGTATAGAAAATTCGTCCTTTCGTCTTAAAAAATCAACTGTTTTATCGAAGATTAGTTTTTGTTTTTATTAAAAATTAATTTTTTTAATTAAAATTTAACTATTCCATTTTTGGGTAAAAATGGTCCTTTTTACTTAGAAATTCAACTATTTCGTTGAAAATTCATGCAGTTTGTTGAAAATTCGTCTTTTTTGTAAGATAATTAATATTCTTGGTTAAAATTTCAACTATTTGGTTAAAAATGTATGTATTTTCTTGAACATTTCTTTTTTGTGTTAAAAACCAATTGTTTAACTTAAAATTTAACTGCTTGATTGAAAATTAAATTTTTTGTTGGAACATCATATGTTCATTTTGAAAATTCCACTATTTTGTAGAACATTCGTTTTTCAAAATTAAAAATTGATTTTTTCAAATGTAAATTCAACTATTCTATTTTTGGTTAATAATTATCCTTTTCAGTTTAAAAATTCAACTAATTGGTAGAAAATTTATGTCATTTGTTAAAAATTCGGATTTTTGATAGAAACTGGTAGAAAATTAGTCTTATTGGTTGAAAATTCATCTATTTGGTTAAAAATGCATGTGTTTTGTTGAAAATTCTTCTTTTTTATTAAAAAAAAATTTCATTGTTGAAAATTTCACTATTTGGTAAAAATGTATGTATTTTATAATATATCAATTTTCAACCAAATAGTTAAATTTTCTACCAAATTGTTTAATTGTCGAACCAAAAATACAAATTTTTTACAAAACCGTTCAATTTTCAACAAAGAAGTTCATTTTTAACCAAAAAAGATTAAATTTCTATAAAAAGAGATGCATTTTCAAAAAAAAAATCACCTTTCAAGAAAATAGTTGAATTTTCAATAAAAAACAAAATTTACTCAAGACAGAAACAAAATTGCAATCAAATTGATGAATTTTCAAGTCAAAAGACGAATTTTCAACCAAATAATTCAATTTTCAACGAAATGATAAAATATTCAAATAAAAAAAGAATAATTCTTAACGAAAAATTGAATAATAGACTTTCAAACGAGAAGAATGAACTTTCAACTAAAAATAGTTAAATTGTCTTATCGGGTTCTGTTAATTCAGTTGAGAAAAAAAAATTTATCATAGTAGTATATCTCTATATATTGGACTTGCAAACAAACATTTTGTTCAACATGAAAATTGGCGTAGAGTGAAGAACAAACCAGTTTTTTTACGAAAAAATTCTATTAGTGTGGAAACGCTCTTTTGGACAAGAAGAAAACAACTAAAAATATTAAAAATCGGAGAATATCTTCTATTTTCCGTTAGGATAGACATTTTTCACTTCCAGAAACTGGAAAAAAATTATTTGCGTTACAAATTTTCATTATTTGCCTATGTTTCAATCTAATTTATTTTTCACTTTTCTAATTCAAATTAAAAAAGTATGTCTGCCGAGTCTTAGATAGTACTTGCAAATCCAAAAATGACCAAATCGAGAAAATAACTCGGAAAATAATGAAATAAATTACCTATTTAAAAAGCGTTTTCCAAATCTAAAAATATTTTTGATCGTTTTATCAATGCTCACTTAAGAAACAACCAAACAATTTATTTATCTTGTAAATAAATGGAACAAATGCACAAAGTGAAACCAAAATTTTCTACAATTTTTTCCTTCATACAACAAATTTTTAAAAAATCCCGTAATTGGGATTTTTATATGGATCGAATCTATTTCAATTTAAGAACGTTCTACATTTCAAGTCACGGAATATAATGTTCTATTTTTCGAAAATCACCAATTTTCTCTTTAAAATTATATAGTTTTTGGCCTAATTTAGATATTTAAATTTTCTTTTTGGATTCTTATGAGTTTTGCCGTCCTCTTTCGCAGTTTGCCGGAAAATTTTCAAAACATTCAAAATTAATAAAGTGGCGATAATTTTGTTTTATATAAAAAGATATATATATATAAAGATAACATGTAAGTTTTATGTGAGCTAAATTTTTTCAGAAAGACTTCTTTTTATATTTTCAAGATGCGAAGAAATAAATACAGAAGATTTTCTGGAAAACTCTATTTTTTATTTTTTCCAACATTTAAAAAAAATGTTTGCTAATACAAGGAAGACATTCTATTAGTAAAATTCACCAAAATCCGTAAAGTAAATTCGTATATCTGATTTAGGTCAAAAAATATAGAATTTTAAAGAAAAATTGTGATTTTTTGAAAAATAGATGTCAAGATTCAAATATCCGTAACTTTGTGGAAAAATGTTGTTCTCATTTCCTCTAAAAAACAACATATTTCGTCACTGAGAGATTCTGCGACGTCAATTGTAGAACCAGAATTATTGTTCGGTATATCAGAATCTATTCTTATTGTTCAAATACTTCGTTTGAATGATGCACTTTTTGAAGAACTAGTTTTATTAAAAGAAACAGAAATTCTATGCAAATTTGATAATTAAAATTCTTTATTAAATTACATAAATTTAAATATAATTTTTAAATTTGCAAACACATTTAAATAAAAAAAACTACCTAAAGCTTTTGGGAATTCAAAATTACGTATTAAAAATATTTTTTTTTTAAAGTAACGCCAAGGTAACGCGTTACTTTGTTCAGTAGCGGCTACGGTAACGCGTTACTTTTGACTGATAACGCGACAAATACTGTCTAATGCCTACTAAAAATGTAATTATTATTACTAATTTCTAGAGAAAAGCAATCGAAAGATTCTCAGCAGAAGTGAAAAGATTGTGCCACCATGAAAAGAGGAAAGATTTTGTATCAGAAGCTTATCTGTTAACCTTGGGCAAATTTATTAATATGTTTGCTGTCCTTGACGAGCTTAAGAACATGAAGTCCAGTGTCAAGAATGACTACTCGACTTACAGAAGGTGAGATTAAACATTTTTAATCTAATTTATGGAAGTACATTCCCAATTACTGATAATAATCTACAAGTGTTCGCACCTAATACATTCCATTTGCAACATGAAGTTTGTTCGCATAGATGCTTTTATTTTGTTATCCCTGTTTTTTTAATTAGTTCCATTTATTATTTAAAGTTTAGACGTAAGTAAGTGTAAAAGGAAAATAATAATGTTCAATTGATATTGCATGAAATTTTGTTTATTTTATTTTCTTTTTCAGTTAATAAATTTTCATTTTTTTATGTCTTAAAATACTTGGAATAAATAAAAAGCCTTTAAGCTTTTTGTCTTATCATATTAGTTTCAGTAAAATAATGAAATCAATTGTGAAAATCTATTACAATTACAATTTTCTAATTTTAAGCAGGATTGGAGTCTTTAACCTTCTTCTTAGTTTATCATACAAAAAAGTAAAAATTAACAACTTTGCAGATTCTCGAAATTCCTTCCATTATCTAAAATTCTTGAATAATCTAAATTTCCTGACTTCTTTTAATGTTCTTAATTCCTTAAATTTCCAAAATTCTCAGAAATCTGTGAAATTCCCTGAAATCCTTAAATTCCTTGAATATTCGAAATTCTACGAATTCTTTGACGTCTTCGAGATCCTTGAATATTGTGAAATTCTTAGAATTCTCTGAATCCCCTGAATTATTTGGATATTCTGAATTCCCCTAATGCCCTGATATTATCTGAATTTCTTCAATATTCCGAATTCTTAAAATTCCTGGAATTTTCTAAATTCTCTTAACTCTGTAATTTATTAATTTTAGAATTAAATATTCTAAATGGCTTGGATTCAATTTTACTCAGTTCATTCCTTTATTTTCATCAATTTATTGAATTCCTTTAATGCTCTAAAATTCCTGAAATTCTCTGAATTCCGTGAATTCCTTGAATATCCTAAATTACATAAATTCTCTAAATTCCGTATATTCATTAAATGCTCTGAAATCCTCTGAATTCCCTAAAATCCTTGAATTTTGCTTGAATATTCTGAATTCCTTGAATATCCTGAAATATTTTATTTCTCTAAATTATCTGAAACCCTTGATTATTCTGAATTCCCTGATCTTCTAGTATATTCTGAATTCCCCAAATTCCTTAAGTTCTTTGAATCGCCTGAATTCCTGAAATTCTCTGAATTTCCTGAATTAAGAACATTTAAGAAATTTAAGAAATAGGTTAAATTTCATGAAATATTCTGAATTCTTTTAAATCCATGAGTTCCTTCTATTAATCTGAATTTCTTAAATATTCTGAATTCTCTAAAATTTCTGAATTCCTTCAATCTTTCTGAATTCAGATAATTGAGGGAATTCCAATGATTTCCAAATAATGAATGAAATTTAGGGAATTTAGACGAATTCAATTAAGCCAGATGATTTAGAGAATTTAGATGAATTCAGATATATCAAGGAATTCGGAGGAATTCAGAAGATTTCAAGGAAGTTAAAAGAATTCGATAGGATTTGAAGGAGCTTAAGAGCATTCGAACTATCGCAAAGGAATGAAAAATAATACATATAATTTAAAGACTGAAAAAGTATTCAAAGGAATGAATCATTTTAATTTAATAATTTAATACTGATACATATTTGAAATTTAACTATTTCCCTGTATAAATTTGCTTTAAATTGAAATTCTCCACAATTGAAAAATGCCGAAAAGGCATCAATAACTGAATATGTTTGAAGTAGCTTTCCAATTTTTTAAGCCCCTTTTCACATTAATCTATGAAAATAAAAATTTGTATGAAGAATAAAACCCTGCCTTTCAAATTCTTTTTTTTTAGTGATTAAATTGTTCAATATCAATTTGGAATCATAGTAACCTTGTTTTATATTTCTGTTTTAATACATTTTATTGAGGCCTATACAGTTTTCTGATGTCAAACTTTAATAAAAATAATTTTAAAAATTATTGAATAAAAATGTTATTATAATTTGTCAATTTTTAATCAAATTAAATTAAACTCTGGCAAAGTATGCCGGAAGAGAAAATGAAAATCCGGTATATTTGGCCGGAAGGCAATACTCGACCTTGAATGAATCCCAATTTAAAGCCTTCGATGTTAGTAGATAACTTGTGAATGAGGAATATTCGAAAATATATATTTTCAAAGACTTGGAAGCTATCAAATTGAAGAAATTTTTATTCCTAAGCTTTATAAATTAAAATTATTTCGGAGTTTAAAATTGACAAATTTTGAATTTGAATTGCTGAAAAATGTTACAATGTCAAATAGCCTTCACAATTTAAAATGCTCATCTTTTAGTTGAAAATACATCTTTTTGGTTTAAAATTCAATTATTCTAGTTGAAGATTCATCATCGTTGTTGAAAATTCATCACTTGGTTTGAAAATTGAACTATTTTTTTAAAATTATATTTCTTTGGTTGATTTTTTTTAACTGTAAATATAAAATTATTCCAATTGAATATTCCGTCATTTTAGTTGAAAATTCATCAGTATAGTTAAAAATTAATTTTTTAAACTGAGAATTGAACTATTGCATGCTTGGTTGAAATGTCAATTATTCCATTTAAATGTTCATCATTTTAGTTGAAAATTCATCTCTGTCTTTGAAAATAAAACTACTTGATTAAAAGTTAAACTCTTTTGTTAAAAATTCATCTTTTTAGTTTAAAATTCATCTACTTCAGTTGTAGATTCATCATTTTGATTGAAAATGTGTTTTTTTTTGTTGAAAATTCATTTTTTTTTTACTGAAAATATAACAATACCATGTTTGGTTAAAAATTGTTATTTTTTAGTTCAAAATTCAACTATGTGGTTGAAAATTAATCTATTTTATGTTGAAAATTGATGTATTTTGTTGAAAAACTGTTGTTTTTTTCGTTAGAAAATCAATCTTCTTGATTAAAAAATCATCTTTTTGGTTGAAAATTCATCTGCAGAAAATTCAAGAGTTGAATTTTCAACCATACTAAGAATTTATAATAAAAATTGATCAATTTTACATTTTTAAGGTTTTCAATTCAACCATTTTAAAATTTAGAGCGCTTAAAAGTGAAAATTTTTGAATTTTAACTGCTAGAAAGTTGTACAATATCGAAGTTATATCCTTTAAATTAAATATTCACATCTTTCAAAACATAAAAATTAAAAATTGAAAATTAATTGAAAAATTTCGAGAAAGCATTAATAACTGAATATTTTGAAAGTAGATTTCCAATTCACCAAGCCCCTTTCCAAATTCAAAATTCAACTATTTGGTTCAGAATTGATGTATTTTGTTGAAAAATCGTTGTTTTTTGTAGATAATTGATCTTTTTGTTTAAAAATTCAACTATTTGGCTAAAAATGCATCTATTTTGTTGAAAATGCAATATTTTTACTTGAAAAGCTTGGAATTTGAAGCAGTTTAAATTGAATTTAATACAGTAACCACATTAATTGTACCTAAATATGCACAGAATTTTAGGTATAAGAAGATAGAATAAACATTTGTTTGAATTATTATTCAAATTCATGGATTTTATAAACTAATTCAAGAAATGATTAATTATGTTTTTAGTTTTATTTAATTATTTGTGTATTATTTGAGCGCAATGAGATATTTTAGAATATCTTGTAATATAATTTTTTCAAGCTTTCTGAATCAAACATATTAATTGAATTCCTAGAAACTGAAAAAAACATTATTTATAATAAACTCGCGAAACTGTATTCATATTCCGAGTCGATTGTTTAAAAAAATGCGAAATATTTGAAAGTCTCCGTACTATGAAAAAGTATACCTGGAAAAAAGTTCAGATACCTGGAAATAACCTGGAATTATCAGGGAAATTTTTTCCAGGATTTGAGTAGGCACCCTGAGTATATTATTAATTGAAATTATTAATGAGCGCGCGTATAATATTGCTCGTTTAAAAATAATTTTTTCAGAGCCGCCCAATTTCTGAAAGTGATGTCAGATTCGCAAACTCTCCAGGAATCCCAGAACCTTTCGATGTTCCTCGCGACCCAAAATAAAATTCGCGACACTGTGAAGGAGAATTTGGAAAAAATTCCCGGATACGAGGATCTTCTCGCTGATGTGGTAAACATTTGTGTTCACATGTTTGAGACAAAAATGTATTTGACACCAAACGAGAAACACATGTTGGTCAAAGTCATGGGCTTCGGGCTTTTTCTGATGGATAGCGAATTGTGCAATATTAACAAATTAGATCAGAAAAAGAAAGTGAAGCTGGAAAGAATCGACAGAATTTTTAAGAATTTAGAAGTCGTGCCCTTGTTTGGAGACATGCAGATCGCTCCTTTTAATTATATCAAGCGATCGAAACATTTTGATGCTTCCAAGTGGCCCTTGTCTGCTTCTTCGAATAGTATGAGTCCTCAGGCAGATTTGATGGTTCATCTTCCGCAGATTAGAGAGGATCATGTTAAATATATCAGCGAATTGGCGAGGTGAGTTTTTTTGTTCACGGCAATTTGCTATTTTTAATTTGTTTCTTATTCGAATTTATGTTACAATTATATGTAATAAATAATCTGACATTCATTCAATCATTCATCCATACAGTAGCAGTAAATACGCGCGCGTTCACGTCTCTGGATTTTTATTTCTGAACATTAAAAATATAAACAATTAAAAAATACATTATTTAGCATATTTTAAAATACAATGTTTAAAACAATTTTGAAACAATGATTAATAATTTCGAATCGAAAACCTTAGAAATTAAATATATATATTGGAAGATTTTGAATTGATAGCGTTCCAAATCAAACAATTTTCAATTAGGTAAAATTTTTGAAAAAGGATAATATTTCGATTGGAATGAAAAGGAATTGAGCTTGTATCACTTGTAAATAAAAGCGTTTAACACTAGAAGTACCGGCATTTTCTGATGATTTTTGAATGATTTCTGAATAATTTTTTTTTTCAAGTGCGCATCCAATATTTCCGAAAAAATTGTCAAATACTCCTATTTATAAACAATTTAAAGTCACAAAACACCATCTCTCTGCAAGCAACCACTGCGGAGATTTACCACTTTAAAAATCGAAAGGTGTCAATTGACCCCGCTCGGTACTTATAGTGTTAAAATTGAATCATTTGAAATTAAAAAATTTCAGACTCAAATTTTGAAAATTGGGGATTTTCGTTAGGAAGGAGATAAATTATTTCATTTCTAAAGGAGCAAGTTTATGAAGGTGATATGTGACAATTTTTGAAAAACCGACTTCTGATAATGGATGAAGGTGATATGGCCAACTGAATCATATACCCTTGCTACATCTCACCAAATACCTTTAGTATTCTTAAAACTGAGTTGATAAAGGTGATTTGTTACACAACTCAGCCTAGTATCTAAACACTTTGGAGGCGTTTTTCTCCAATTTCGAAAACTGTCCCGTATTACAAAAATTATAATTTAATATTAAAATTGATTAGAACATTTTTTCTAAAATCAACAAATAAATTCTACTCCGGTACTTTGAAACTTTAACGAATACAAACTTCATATAAAACTAAAATCAATTTTAGTCGACAAGAATTGTGATATTAAAACTTTTCTACACTTGAACCCTTTATAATTTAAATTACTTTAAGTAAATTTAAATCGTTTAAAAATTGAAAATTTTCACATTGTTAATTATACTTTTCAAAATTCAACCATTTTAATTTCAATTGCAAAATTAAAACTTATGAAAGGAAAATCAATGTCAGATAGTTTGATTTTTATCTACTTTGAATTTAAATTATTATTCATTCTTGAAAATTGCAATAAAATATTTTTCAATTTTAGATGATTCTTTTTTTTAAATCTTCAAATAAAAATCGCACAGTTTTGAAAAAATAATTAATAATGTCAAATGAAAGCCTTTGAAATTGAAAAAATATATATTGAAAGATTTTGAATCGGAAGCGTTTCAAATTAAACAATTTTAAATAAACTAAACTTTTGAAAAAAGAATATTTAGAATGGAATGAAAAAGAATTAAACTTGTATCAATTGTAAATAACAGCGTTTAAAGTTGAATCATTTGAAATTGTCCTGACGTTAATATTATACTTACTTTTTTTTAAATATTTTCATTCTCAGCTCTGAAGTATTCAAATTTTTAAATATACTAAACTTTCTAGAATAATTTTTTTGGACATAAATCACACTTTTTAATAAAAAATCTGTCTAATCACTTTGAATGCCACTTGATATTAAATGCTATGATTTTTATCAGTAAAATTTGTCATCTTTAAAAGTTCTCTAATTGGAAATTATAGTTTTGAATGTGCAATGCTAAAACAGTTTAATATTTTAGGCCTCAAAACTAAAGTTTTTTTAATTTCAAAAGCTTAAATTCGAAAATACATATTTGGTTTAAAATTTTCTAATTTTTCGAGATACTTTATTTTAATTTTTACAATTATATAGTTTGAAATGTAAATAATAAAACTGTCAGTACAATTTCACAATTAAATGGTTCGAAATTTCACATTGAAAGTGTTGAAAGTCAGTTCTAATTAAATAATTTTAGATTTACATATTCTAAATTGTTTGGTTTCAATTTGAAGAGTACAAAATTGTCTAGTTTTTTAAATTCTTTGAAATGGTATAGAATATCAAATTGAAAGACTTGATGGTGTCACAATTTTCAGTCTAGAGGATTTTTAATTAATCAATTTTTAATTAAATACCCCCAGAATAAATTAAAAACAATGAACAATTAAGAAAATTACTTCTCAAATTCATGCTTTAAAAATGAGAAGATTTTAGAACTAGACATTGAAAATTCTATTATTTTTTATTTAAAACTGTTTCAAAACATAGAAAATTTCAAACTCAACTTGAAAAAAAAAACAATTTCGAATTTAATTTCAAAAATTGGAATCATAAATACCTTGTTTTGTATTATTTTTTATTTTAGTTTTTCAATGTAATATCCTAAAAATTTTCGTTTTTTGCTCCACGATTTTAAAAAATAAATCATTTAAATTTGAAAAATATTTCAATGTGAAATTTCAAGAATGAATAATAATTATAAAAGACATGTTACAAAATTAAGAATTTTAAATTTAAAAGTTAAACATTGTGTTGTTTAAAATCTAAATAGAAAAAAGTTAAACTATCTGAAATTGATACCCCAGTAATTGAATAATTTCTTTAATTTTGAATGGTTACAATTTTAGGGTTCTGAATTTTCATGTTGAAAATTAAATAAATAATTAACCATTTCAAAATTGTTCATTTTTAAACGATTAAAATTTACTTAAAATAATTGTAATTTTTACAGTTTTATATTAAGTTTGGATTCGTTTAAGTTTGAACGTTGCGAATTATAAATTTTTTCATTTTTAAGGTTTTCCATGCAAAATTACTTTTTATTTTAATCTTTTTTTTTTAGAATAATTTATTCAGTTTTAAAGGCATATAATTGAAAAAAATTCCATTTTGAGCGGTGAAAATGACGTTGAGTTTATTTTTTGATTTAAAAAAATTCTAATCAATTTTAATATTAAATTATAAATTTGTTATGTAATAACAATAATTGTACAATTTTAAGAACTTTGACTTTGCAAAATTTAAATTGTTTGAAATTTTGAATTGTCAAATTCTAGTCGCTTCTAATAAAAAATTATTTAAATTTAAATGTTTTCAATTTTTAATGCTTTTACTTATAAGCAATACAATTTCTTCGAATTTTAAATGAGCCAGTATTCAAAACTCTAATATGGAATTATTGAATTTTGAAATATAAATTTTGAAAAATAAAATTGTTTAATTTTTAATGCTTAAATTAAAAATGATACAATTTCAACTACTTTCTAATAAAATTGTCTAAGTTTCAAAATTCTAGTCTGAAAGTTTTCAATTTTGTATGTTAATTTAAAATTGTTTGATCTGGCACCTTTTCAATTCAAAATCGTTCACTATATATATTTTTTAAATTTCAAGCTTTTTCAATTGGAAATTATTAAATATTTTTTCAAGCATTTTAAAAACGTCTAATGTTTAAAAATTTGTTTGATGAAGAATTTTTCAATTGTTTATATTTTTAATGTGTATTTCTTGTTATTTGATTAAATAATCAAGTAAATTTGAAACAGATACAGCAACGAGGTAACAACAACCTACAAAGAATGTGGAAGCGACTCGGAAAATAGAGAAACTTCAGAATTAGCTCTAAGAGGTCTTCAATTATTATCTCAGTGGACAAGTGTCGTGACCGAACTTTATAGTTGGAAATTACTTCACCCAACGGACCACCACATGAATAAAGAATGTCCCCAGGAAGCTGAAGAATACGAAAGAGTGAGTTTAATTCTGAATTTTTAAATTCATTAAATTATTAAATTATCATCTCTATTTGTGTATTTCTGTTACAAAATTTAGGCAACGAGATATAATTACACAGCAGAGGAAAAATATGCCCTAATCGAAGTGATTGCAATGATAAAAGGACTTCAGGTTCTAATGGCAAGGATGGAAACCGTTTTCGTCGATGCAATTCGTCGCAATATTTATGCCGAACTTCAGGACTTTGTTCAACTGATGTTGAGAGAACCTCTGAGAAAAGCGATTAAGAATAAAAAGGACCTGATTAGAAGGTACGCTAAAAATTATTTGTAACCGAATCTATCACTTTTAAATTTTGACATTTTTTAAATTAAAATCTTTTGAAAATCTCTGAAATCTTTCGTATCTAAAAAAAATAGGTGGAACGAATTTATCGAAAATCTCGCACTCATTGCTCTTGACTACCTGATTGGTTGCATAGTGCGTGAATTTTACTTTAAGTAACTGTTTTCAGTTTGTTCTTTTAAATTTTCTCGAGTTTTGTAAATCGCAATTTCCAAATGAGGAATTATATTTAATGATAAAAATTATTTCTAAATATTACTAAACATTATTGATAAAAGCGAAAATATTAATATTAATTATTTTTCAATATTGGGATATAATTCTGTTCTCAAGATTTTGTTATCAGACTATAATTTGTCAACTTTTTCACACATTTAAAGAGATGAAAAAAATGAAATTATGGACAAAAACTTAGAATTCCTTAGTTTACGAAATGTATAGACTGTAGGTAACGATAAGAAAATTGTCCGTACCGATAAAGAAAAAATTACCGGTGCCGACAAATTTTAAACAAAATGTAGATTTTTGAAGATTCTGAAATAAAATTTTGAAGCTTTTTAGAGATTTTGAAGGTTTTAAGGGAATGAAATTTTTTCTTGGGTGCCAGGGAAAATTAATAATTTCTTTAAATTAATTCAAAGAAAATATTTAAATAGATTTCAAAATATTTCAAATGATTTCCTAAATTTTTGGAAAAGAAATTTAGAAGATTTCAAAGCCAAATTTTTTACTTTCGCAAGATTACATAATTCTACAAAAAAAAATCGAATAAGTTCAAGAGATATATGAAAGTTTTGAAAGGATACGAAAATAATTTTATTGAAAACAAAATGCAGATTTTTCAAGATTTCGAACAAGAAATTTAGAAGCTTTTTAAGAATTTTGAAAGCTTTTAAGAGAATAAAAAACTTTTCTTAAGATTTTTTGGAAAATTGTTTATTATTTTTTATTTTACAAACTTTATTTTAAGAGAATATTAAACATGATTTCCAAAATTATCAAAAAAGAATCTGGAAGATTTGATTGCCGTTTTTTTAATTTTGCAGAATTTTTTCTAAATTTTAGGAAAAATTCGAATCCTTTAAAAATATACTTAAAAGCTTTTAAAACATTTTTAAAATTGAACAAAATTTCAAAAAAACTGTTAAAAAATGTATATTTTTGAAGATTTGGAAATAAATTTTTTTAAATATTTTGAAAGTTTTCAAAATAATAATAAAAATTTCTTAAGATTCCTGGGAATTTTTAAAGTGAATCTTTATTTTAAAAAATAATTTTTATAGAATATTAAAAGAGATTTAAAAAATATTTCAAATGATTTCCTAAAATTTCAGAAAAGAATGTAGACGATTCCAAAGCGAAATAAGATTTACAAATGTTATAAAAAATTCGAATATGTTGAAGAGGTATTTAGAAGTCTTGAAAGTATACAAAAATAACTGTATTTCAAACAAAATGTAGATTCTTGAAGATTTCAAACAAAAAATTTAAAAGCTTTTTAAAAATTTTGAAAGGTCTCAAGAGAATAAAAAAACTTTTCTGAAAATTTCTCGGAAAATTTTTTATGATTTTTTATTTTACAAAATTTATTTTAAGATAATATTAAAAAAGATTCCAAAAAATTTCCAAAATTATAAAAGAAAGAATCTGGAAGATTTGATGTCATTTTGTAATTTTTTTTGAAAATGTGGATTTTTGAAGATATTGAAATAAAAATGCGAAATTTTAAAAGTCTCTTGAAAGGTTTCAAGATGATAAACAAATTTTTTTAAGATTTCCGTCAATGTTTAAAGTGATTCTTCATTTAAAAAAATTAATTTTGAGAGAATATTTACAAAAATTTAAAAATATTACAGAAGATTTCCAACATTGTCAAAAATCAATCCGGAAGATTTTAAGACAATTTTATAGGAATAATTTAAGTCAGTTTAACAGCTATATAGAAAATTTTGGAACTCTGAATAGATTAGAAATATTTTAAAACTTTGAAATGTTTCCGAACATTTATAAAACATTTTTAAATCTTTTCCACGCGTCAAAATATCTTCTAACTTACTCAAATTTTTTCTAGAATTTTATAAAATTCTGTAAAAGAAAATAAAATTCTTAGAAATTTTCTAGATACTTTTTCGGCATCTGAAGTCTGCAAAAATCGTTTCTAATTTTCTCGAAAAACCTAGGAAAGTTGTGTTGAAAATCGAATGACTTTGTTAAAAAATTCATTTCTTGGTTAAAGATTCATCATTTTAGTTGAAAATTCATTTTTTTTGTTAAAAATTCAACTGTTTTCTTGAAATGTTGTCTTTATGGGCTGGAAATTCAACTATTTTGGAAGATCTTTCATACTTTCGGGTTGAAAATAAATATAAAATGTAGTTAAAAATTCCTTTTTTTAAATTGAAAATTACACTGTTTGTAGCAAACTCGTTTTTTTTTTGGCTGGGAAATTTAACAGTTTGGTTGAAAGTGGAACAACTTATTAAAAATTCATATTTTTTGTTTGTTGAAAATGCACTCGTTTTCTTGAAATATTGTCTTTATTGGTTGAAAATTGAACTATTTTGGTAGAAAATCCGTATTTTCGGGTTGAAAATAAAGAGAAAATATGGTTGAAAATTCATATTTTTGAATTGAAAATTGCACTGTTTTGTAGAAAACTCGTCTTTTTGGCTTGAAAATTAAACGATTTGGTTGAAAGTGGAACTCCTTTCTTGAAAGTACATTTTTTTGGTTGAAAATGCAACTGTTTTCTTGAAATATTTTTTTTATGTGTTGAAAATTCTAGTAGTTCGGTAGAAAGTTCGTATTTTCTTGCTGAAAAAAATAGAAAATTTGGTTGAAAATTCAACTATTTTATTTCAAAACAATTTTTTTTGGTAAAAACTAATTTTTTAACTGTAAATATAGCTATTCTATTTTTTGTTAAAAATTGATCTTGATTAGTTAAAAATGTAACTTCATTGTTAAAAATTGTTTTTTTTTTATTCGAAGATTCATCGTTTTATTTGAAAATTCATCTCCTTGGTAAAATGTAACTTTTTTGATCAAATTTCTTTGGTTGAAGATTCATCATTTCGAATATCAATTTTCATCAGTTATTAAAAATATTGTCCTTGCCTTTTTTTCTATTATTTAAGATATTATATACTATGAAATACAATAATTTTTTTATATTTTAATTTTTAAATTGCGTGAGACAAGAAAATAATAATCATGTTTGTTTTTTAGTGTTCTAAAATTTATTTGTAACTGAATATATATTTTTTATGATTGGTATTTATCAAGCAATTTTGATTTATTCAGCATTATTGTCTCTGTGAGGGAAACTTGTGCTGATTGGCATTTTGGAGTGGAGCCTCTCAGCGATCCGGCTTTAAAAGGGAAAAAGGATCCAGATAACGGATTTGGTATCAAAGTTCCGAGAAGAAATGTCGGTACGTTTAAAAAAATATATATTTGCTATCAGGGAATTATTTTGATCAATTCTATTTACAGGGATCATAGTCTTTCCCATATTCTCCTGCGTTTTACCCTTTTTCAAATTCTCCTTTTTTCTTTAAATATACTATATTTAACAATACAATCGTTCGTTTTACATCTACAAAATAATTCTATTCAAAACTTGAATACGCTATAGCGATTAGTGAAAGTTTTTTTTAACTTTCAAAATTATCTGTTATAATAAATTTAACTTTTTTTTAATTTTACCAATTTCAAACTAAACTATTTAGAATTTAAATAAAACTTTAAAGCTAAAATATTTTGTCGCAGAATTTATACAAATTATAAATTTTAAGTTTAGTATAATTAAGTATGACGGTCTGTATGTCCACATTAAAGGTTCATCAGTTCAACTTTTCAACTATTCCAGTTAAAGAATTATAATTTTAATAAAAAATTTATCTATTTATTTGAAAATTCTACTCTTCCAGCTGAAGATTCATCATTTTAGTTAAAAATGCATCACTCTTCTTTGGTTGAAAATTTAACCATTCCAATTTTTGTTTAACATATATCTTTTTTAGTTGAAAATCCAAATATCTGGTTAAAAATGCATATTTTTTAGTTAAAAATTCAATTATTTGGTTGATTATTCATCTATCTTGTTGAAAATGTAATATTTTTACTTACAATTTTAGGATTTGAGCGTTTTAAATTGAGTTTGATATAGTTTTCACATTAATTTTACTTGAAAGAATATATTTCCCCATCTTCGTAAAAAATCTCCTTATTTCCCCAGTTTTTACAGGGTTTCTACTCACCTGGAACATACGTTTCATTAAAAATATTAATGTGTTGAATATGCAGTATATGAAAATAAGATAAGAATTTTTTGGAATTATTATTCAAATTCATGGACTTTAAGAACAATCAAGAAATTATTAATTCTAAATTAAGCATATTAATTAAATCCGTAGAAACTTTTCCCATTAAGAAATTACCTATTCTTTAATAAGGTTACTTTCACGAATGAAAATACAGGTATTGTATTTTACATATGAACAGTAATATTTTTACACATTTAGATTTCACGAGGACTGAAAAAGAATATTGTTCATAATAAACTCGCGAAATTGTATACATATTCCGATGTGCTATGAAGAATTATGCCTGGAAAAATCTTGAGATACCTGGAAAAAACAGGGCATTTTTTTCAGGATTTGAGTAGACACCCTGATTATGTATATCCAATTCGAAAAATTTAATTCTTTAATGGCAGAAATCATTTAAAAATGATTCAGCATTATACGTATACCATTTCGTATTTGTTTCACCGTTTCTACATATAAAAATCAATGTTTATCTTTCCCCTATTTCCCCTTTTTGGAGCTCCTTTTGCGCTGTGATTCCTGTATTCGGCAATTTTTTCACCATTAATCGTATTTCGTTTTTTTCCTAAGGACCATCCTCGACTCAACTTTACATGGTAAGAACAATGCTCGAATCGTTGATTGCCGATAAAAGCGGAGGGAAACGAACATTGAGAAAAGATATTGATGGGCAATATCTTGTGCAGATTGACCAATTTCATAAAACGAGCTTTTACTGGAGTTACTTACTCAATTTCAGCGGTAAGTTTTCATTTTATTATCCTAGTTTCCTAAAACTAGATTTAAAAATAAATCTTTTTATTAGTTTATCTATCTAAAAAACAGTGGTGTAACGAAATTTCTCGAAAAACTCGCACTCATGGTTGTCGACAACCTGATTGCCTTCTGAATGACTTGAAATTGCTCCATTTATGAAATTTGAAATTTAAAAATGAAATCCACTGCTAACTTTCTCTTTTTTTACAACTGTTAATTTAATTTTTGATCGCTATGGTAGTGAAATATTTCATTGTTCTTGCAAATGCAGATCTTAATTTATCGACTTTGTTAGGAGAATAAAACTTATTTTCATTGAATAATAAAAAAATTATTTATTGCCGGTAATTCTTTAATACCAAGGGATTAATCATTCAAATTTTGAGTGTATACCAGATATTAAGATTTGAAACATTTCTAAAGATTTCATAAAATTTGAAAAATGTTCAGAAGTATTTCAAGGGAGTCCATCAGATTTCAATATATTTAGAGGAATTTCAAGGAATTTTAGAACAATTAAGGAGATTACAAAGAGTATCATGGGATTTCAAGGGATTTAAAAAGATTTCAAATTATTTGTAGAGACTGCGAAGATTATAAAGACTTTCACAGAATATTGACGAATTCTAAGTGAATTTAAAAGATTTTAACGAATTTTCATAGATTTTAAAAAGTATTTCTAGAAACCTCAAAGTATTTAAAAAAATGTTAAGGATTTTCGATGTATTTCAAAATATTTCGAGGGATTTCAAGTTTTTTCTGAAGATTCGGAGGGGGTTTACATGATCTCAAGTGATTTCTAAACATTTTAAGGAATTTCAGAGGATTTCTAGGGATTGTAAAATATTGTAAAAGATGCTAATGGGACCCAAGGATTTCAAATAATTTGAATAGGTTTACAAAATTATGAGCAATTTCAAATGATTTCAAGGGATTTCAAAAAATTGTATGGGATTTCACTGATTATCAACCATTTTGTTTGAAATTATTTGAAGGAGTTTCATGGGGTTTCAGAGAAATTTATCGGATTTCAAAACATTTTAAGAAATTTTCAAAAGATTGCAAAGAGTATTTTTTTTTAAATACCATTCTATGAAAAACGCTAACATACCATATTTTTGTTTAAATTTGGTAAATGTTAATTGAAATCTAATTATTTCTTAATAATAGTAGCAATTTTAGACAAAATATACTCATGCAGGACATAAAAAAAAATTTTAAGATGTTAAATCCTTTTTTAAACCTAATATGTTTTGTTCCAAATAACCGATCTCCGATGAAAAATGTTAACACAACCTAACATTATTTCAAAATTGTAAATCTTCTTTGAAAGCCGATGATTTTTTATTGAAAGTACTGATTTCCGGTATAAAATACCAACAAAACCAAAAATTGTACAAAAATTCTGAATTTAATAACTATGAATAATCTATATTGATATTTATGGTGGGAACCGCTAGCTTTATCTACAATTGTACAGAAATTTCAAATCTTTGAAATCGAATGACTTTTTTTACTAAAAATACCAATTTTCTGTGTAAATCGCCAACAAAACCTAAAATTGTTAAAAAGTTGTAAATGTGCTTTGAAATATTTGAAATGTATGTATATATATATTTAATTAAAAATACCAATTTTCGACAAAAAACACTAACATAATCCAAACCTTTTAAAACATTCTAAATCTTGTTTAATTTATAATGATTTTTGTTTTAAAATACCAATTTTCGATATTAAACGCCAACGTAACTTAAAATTATTAAAAAAATGATAAATCTTACAAACACAATTCGAAATTGTTCATACTTGTAAATCTTATTATTTCAAACAACAATCATTGGATTTAAATCTAATGATTTTTGTTTAAAACTACTAATTTTAGGTGGCCCATGCCAACATAACATAAAGTTGTTGAAAATTTGTTTATATTTTTTGAAAACTAATAGTTTTTCTACTGAAAATACCAATTTCCGACGAAAATACTAACATAATCCAAAATTGTTGGAAGATTCTAAATTTTGTTGAAATTATAATGATTTTTGTTTCAAAATACCATACTTCGATGAAAAACATTAACATAACCTAAAATTGTTAAAAAGTTATGAATCTTCTTTGAAATATAATGATTGTTTAATACAAATTTCAATTCGCGACAAAAAATACTAACGCAATCCGAAATTGTTCAAGCTTATAAATACAAATCTTAGGTGAAGCACACCTACATAAATCTATATAAAATTGTTCAGAATTGTAAATCTTCTTTGAAATCTAATGATTTTTAACTACGAAGTTCTTGGAAATTAAAAAAAAAAAAGAATCCAACGATCAAATTTATGATTCAAAAGAATAAAAAAGGACGAGAGCAAAAAGTAAGGAAGGGCACTTGGAGCTTGCCTTCGTTTTCTTTCCTCTTGTTTTTTTTCTAATTTGAATAAAGACATTGAAGAGTGTAGTGTCCAAATTTTATCGTTGTTTTTTTTTAATTCCAATAGTTAAAATTTTTATTTATATTGAATTTATTCACTTCAATTTGAACGATTTTTATTTAGAATAACCGATTTTCTGCGAAAACCGTTAACATAATCTAAAATTATTGAAAATTGAGAATCTTGATCATCATTTTTGTTTAAAAACGGACTCTAGTGAAAAAAAAAATTAAAAAATTCTTTCGACAGAGTCTTTGCAAAATTGCTGCGATCTTTCACAATTGTGGTACCGAGAATTTTATCTGGAGATGACGATGGGCCGCAAAATTCAGGTGAATAACAAATTCAAGTTCATTTTGAATGATTTTTCTAGAAGAATAATTGCTTTCTTGAAAAAGCCGCAAGTGGATTCGTAACGTAACAAAGTATAGATTTAAAACGTCAAATGGAAATGAATCAGTTCAAACTTTTCATTGTAAATTGCTTTGTTGCGTTACTTATTTAGCTTCGAATCGTTCTTTTTCTTTTCTTTTCTTTTCACAAGAATTGCTTCTGTTCTTAAAATTTATCCGCCGTCTTTCCCCCATGCATTTCACAATTTGGACTCGCTGCAACATATTTTTCTATTGCCGTATCTTCCACGTTTTGCTGAATCTACTGAAACTTTTCGTGACTAGAAATGTACAGTGCGACATCAACACAATGAAGAATGCAGCGATTTGATCACCATGGAAAAACGCATTCAGGTACTTCATCCACTAACAATCATCCTAATAAATCATCTTGATTTTGTTCAGGATTCTCTACATCTGAAACAATCAATCCATTTTACCTCCTTAATCTTTTCCATTCAATTTTAGAATTTATGTTTAAAAAAAAGAAACATTACATTCTTTTAAAGAAAGGAAAATAGTTTTTTTTACTTTTTTATAGACAGGGTGTCTACACTACATAGAAAACCTGGAATTGTCTGGGAATTTTTATATACATGGAAAACCCTAGCAATGTCAGATAATTTTTTCGAGGGCGTGCATAATTTTTTTTAATCGAAATATAAAATTTTATAACAATGATTCTTCATTTGTAAAAGTAGCTTTCGAAAAGGTTTCTGACTTTAACTATCTTTTTTGAACATTCATTTTTTTTTAATTCATTTTTTTTTAATGAAAATTTAACTATTCTATTTTTGGTTGAAAATTGATCATGTTTAGTTGAAAATGCAAGTATCTGGTGTTGAATTCAACTGTTTTCGTTCAGCATTCATCTTTTTTGGAATGCAAATTCAATTGCTTGGTTGAAAGTTAAACTCTTTTGTTAAAAATTTATTTATTTGATGGAACGTTCATAATTTTAATTGAAATTTCATCTCTTTGGTTAAAAAATGAGCTATTTCATCAAAAATTCCTCTTTTTCTTTGATGAAAATTAATTTTTTTACTGAAAATGTAACTATTCCAATTGAAACTTTAACTATTTTCTTGAAATATATATATATTTAATTAATTTTTTTAACTACAAATTTAACTGTTCTATTTTTGGTTGAAAATTGATAGTTTTTAGTTGAAAATTCAAATATCTGATTAAACATTCATGTATTTTGTTAAAAATTCGTTTTTTTGTTTGTAGAATATTTATCTTCTTTGCTAAACTTGTTTTTTATTAAAAATGTAAATCTTTTATGTTTTGAATATCAATCACTACATTTTTCGGTCAGAATTCTTGTTTTTGAAAATGAAAATTTAATTACTTGGTCGAAAGGTAAACTCTTTTGTTAAAAATTAATTTTTGTTTTGATGATTCATCATTTTTATTGAAAATTCATCTCTGGTTGAAAAGTGATCCATTTTTTTGAAATATCGTTTTTTATTTGGCTATATAATAATTTTGTTACTGAAAATTTAACTATTACAGTTGAAACTATCTATTTTGTTAAACAAATTTTTTTTTAATTGAAAATAACTTTTTCTAACTGAAAATTTAACTATTCCAGTTAAATATTAATGTTCTTGAACATTAATGTTTCAGGGCTCGGAACGGGTTACTTTTTAGTAACTTAGTTACTTTTTTGATCCGCGATTACTAAAAAGTTACTAATATTATGAAGAAGTTACTTTTGGTTACATTTTTTGCCCGAAATAACGAAATGAATCAATTCATTAATCGTATTATTTAAAAACTTGTGAATAATGTCTAAATTCAAGTTTTTCCAGTTAATTTGGCACTTTAGAGCCCGGAAAATTAGAGAATAACAATAAAATAATAATTAGTTCGTATGTGAAATGTATAAAAAGGGCTATCAATTTAATTATTATGAATCCTCATAAAAATTGCAATTTAGCTAAAATGGCTAGTTTTTAATTACAAATGTAAATCTTTTTTGTTGAAATGTCGAACTATGTATTATATTTTTTGGTGAGAATTTATCTTCTTTGGTTGATTTGGCTTAAAAGTTGAACAATTTTTGTAGAAACTATATTTTTTGTTGAAGGTTCCTCAGTTTAGTTGAAAATTCGTCTTTTTTAGTAGAAAATTAATTTTCTTTATTGAAAATCACCCTTTTGTTTGAAAATACATAATTTTATTTGAAATTTAATTTTTTTTGGTTAGAAATGTACTTATTTTGTTGAAAATTCTTCTTTTTCGGTTGAAGATTCCCTTGTTTTCATAGAAAAATCAACTATTTGGTTGAAAGATAACTTTTTTGTCAATAGTCCATATTTACTGGTTGAAAATTCAACTGGTTTGTAAAAATTGGTCTTTTTGGCTTAAAAAGTAATCAATTTGTTTGAAAAATAACCTATTTTGTTGAAAAATCGTCTTTTTCAAATGAATTCTACTGTTTTTGAAATTAAATTTAAATCTTTTTTGGTTATTATATCAACTATTACATTTTTCGTTAACAATTCATCCGTTTTAGTCAGAAAAATGCAACCATTTTTTTGAAAGTTGAACTACTTTCTTGAACATACATTGTTTTGTTGAACATTCATAATTTTAGTGGAAACTTCGTCTTTTTTGGTTAAAAATCTTTCTTTTTGGTTACTCTTTTGCCACATTATTGTTACGTTTTGCTTACTTTTTTGGGAGAAGTATGGTTACTGTTTTACTATTTTTTTAAGGTTGAGCAATTCCGATCCCTGTGTTTCTAACTAAAAATTTAACAATTCAATTTTTAGTTCAAAAATGATCTTTTTTAGTGAAAAATTCATCTTTTTTAGTGAAAAATTCATCTTTTTGGTAGAAATTAATCTTTTTGGTTGCAAATTCATCTTTTTTGTTAAAAATTCAATTATTCTAGTTAAAGGTTCATCATTTTAATTGAAAATTCATCTTTTTGGTTTAAAATTTAACTATTCCAGTAGAAGATTCATCACTTTGTTTGAAAATGTAACTATTTTTTTTAAGTTACTTTTTTTTTTATTGGAAAATTTTCGTCCTAACTAGAAATGAAACTTCCAAGTGAATATTCCATCATTTTAGTTAAAGGTTCATCATATTTGTTACAAATTAATTTTTTAACTGAAAATTACACTATTCAATTTTTGTTTGACAATTTATCTTGTTGAAAATTTATGTGTTTTATTAAAAATTCTTATTTTTTAGTTGAAAATTCAAATATTTCGTTGAAAATTCATTTATTTTATTGAAAAAACGTCTTTTTGGTATAAAGTTAAAAACACGTCGTTTGGTATAAAGTTTATCTTCTTGTTTCAAAATTCATAATTTTGGTGTGAAGTTCAAGTATTCCAGTTAAATATTCATCATTTTTGTTAAAAATTCATCTTTTTGGTTGAAAATAAAACTACTTGGACGAGAATTCATGTATTTTACTGAAAAATCGACTTGTTTGGTAGAAAATTAATTTTTTTAGTTGAATATTCTACTTTTTTTAAAATTCATCTATCTTGTTGAAAGTGCAATATTTTCACTTGAAAAATTAAGAATTTGAAGTTGTTTAAGTTGAATTTAATATAGTAGCCACATTAATTTTACCTAAATATGCACTGAATTTTAAGTAAAAGATGAAAAAAAATTATATTTTTATTATTGTTTAATTATTATTTAATTAATCGATGGTTTTATTATATTTAAGATTATCTTGTCATATAATTCGTCACAGTTTTATAAATTAAACATATCAATTGATTTCCTAGAAGAAAAAAAACATGAATTGTCAGAAAATTTTTTCCCAGAATTTGAGTAGACACCTTGATAGAATTTGGAAACTAGACACTTTGTAGAAATAAATGAGCTTTCACGATCTTTATTAATTTGGGAAAATTCATATATTAATTTTTATAAGTATACGTTAATTATTTACATTTGTTTGGGTATTTATTTGCCTGAATAAATTTTCTTTTTAATAAAAATCTCCAAATTCGAAAATCTTCTTAATCTAAAAGTAATTCAAAATGGAAAACAAATTTTAAGTATATACTTTGAAATTGAAAGATTTAGACTTTTTAAGCCAGCACAAATTTGAAAAAGAAACAAATTTTAAGACGATAAAAATTGAAAGGCGATTAACAATTTAAAATTGTTTGGATCCCAAATGTTTAGCATATCTAAAATTTTGAAGAATCCGTGCATCATTTATTCTTTAAGGGAAAATTGAAAGAAACAAATTTAAGAGTTGCAGATGCCTACAGCGAAACATAAAAGAGTATATATATTTTTCCGATTCGGAAATATAACAACTTTGAATAATTTCTCATGATGGTTTTATATTAGAACCTATTAACAATTGACTGTTCTATTTCAAAATATTAAATAATTGGAAGTTATTTCCAAAAAATGTTATTTGTGGAAGATTCTAATTTTTAAATTCGAAACGTTTTAATGATCTTTTCCATTTCCAACCAATTTTGATATTTTTTTCTTTTATTTCCGATATATAATTTTAAATCTAAATAATAAAACGTATATTTAATTAAAAATTCTTACTTTGGGGAGTGCTTTTAATCTAAGTTTTCAAAATTTAAACGTGATTCAAAATGCTTTGAATTTAGCAGCCACGAAAATAAAAAACGACTCAGATGTTTAAGTCGTATAAATTTGAAAGTCTAACTGCGGAGGTTATGAAAAATTTGGATCTAAATTTCAATTTATTTCAAAATAAGGAAAAAACTCATAGTTCCATTTTAGCAAATTCAAAATTTCGAAATCTCTTTCAAATAAAGACTGTCTTATTCTTATTGTTCTAAAATTGATCAAATGAAAGGGAAGAGTGTAACGAAAAACGAAAATGGTTATAATGTTTCAGAACTCAACAAATTTTAGTATTTTAGTTTTTCAGTTTAGAATAAAAAATTCTTAGTCTTGGAGGTTCAAACTAATTGAATTATTTTTGAAAACTTCCCAATATTTCTATATGTATGTGTAAATTTTTAAAGATTTTCATTTAAAAAATTGTATTATAAGTTATCAATGAATGTTAAAATACTGAATTATTAAATTTATATTATTTTGATTCAAATTTAAGAAAATTATGGGCATTATCAAATTTTTGAGTAGATTCATACGTTTCAATGAATTAAAAATATCATAATTTCATCAAATAAAATTAAGGAGCTAGATATTCCCAAATTTTCAATCCTTGTCATGAAGTCCTTATAATTCTAGCGAATCCTTTGCTATTATATCAGATGTATTTTCATCGCTTTATAACATAATGTTCTAATTTATTAATTGCATTGAAATGGCATATTGCACGTTACTGCATACAAAAATCATAAAACAAATTGAATGTCGCAAAATTGTGATTAAACTTCCTCAATTGCTTTGCATAATAAGATCTGTATTTATTCTAGACCATAAAAATCAAATTAAATCAAAAATAACAGAGCAAATGGAAAATTTGCCTCTCTATTTCTATTGTAAAACTCTGTTCGATTTTGAGTTAATTTCTCTCATTCTTTGACAATTTTCTTATAGTTTCCCATCGAAATGTCTATGCCCTGGATTCTAACCGACCACATTTTAAGAAGCAAAGAACCTTCAATGATGGAGTAAGTGTTTATTAAAATAATTTATATATGTGTGTGTGTGTGCTTACGAAAGCACAAAAAATGACATATCTAAATTTAAAATTATTCTTCCCTTTCAGATACGTTTTATATCCGCTGGATTTGTACAACGACAGTGCTTTGTACGCATTGACGATTTTCCGCAAGCAATTTCTGTACGACGAAGTTGAGGCCGAAGTTAATTTATGCTTTGATCAATTCGTTTATAAATTGAGCGAACAAATTTTCGCTCATTACAAACAATTAGCGGCCAGTATTCTTTTAGATAAAAGATTCAGAGTCGAGTGCATAACTCTTGGTGCCTATTTGTTGCCTTATCCAAGAGCTAACAGATATGAAACTTTGCTGAAACAAAGACACGTGCAATTGTTGGGCAGAAGTATTGATTTGAATAAATTAATAACTCAGAGAATTAATGCTGATATGCAAAAATCGCTGGATCTTGCAATCAGCAAATTCGAATCTGGAGACATCACTGGCGTTGTCGTAAGTTTAAACAAAATTATTATCAACTTTTCCTTGGAATTCATATTCAAATCGCTCCACTTTGAAATTAATACTTTTATTATTCATGATAATAATCTACATGTTTGAAGTTTTTTGGAATCAATTTTAGATGATTGAAATTACACAATAAATTAAAATTAATAATTGAAAACTAATATTCTTTAATTAAATGTTTGATTTCAGTTAATAAGTTTTTAATTCTTTTATGTCTTAAAATACTTAGAGTAAAGACAAAGCCTTTATGACTTATGAATTCTGATATTAGTTTAATTAAAATAAAAAAAAATTTTAATCAATTGCAATTACAATTTTTAATGTCAACCAGAAGTAGAGTCTTTAACCTTCTTAGTTTATTATATAAAAAAGTAAAAATAGGAAATTTTGATTTTTTTTCTTCAAAATTAAGAGTTTTGTATTTAGAGCAATGAAAATTGCCAGATTCTTTAAATTTCTTAAAATCTCTGAATTCCTTTAATTCTCTAAAATCCATGAATATTCTGAATTTCCTGCATTCTTTTAATATTCTGCATTTCTGAAATTCTTTTAATTCTCGGAATTCCTTGAATTACCTAAATGCTTTAAACTCCCTGAAATTCGCTGAATTCACTAATTTCTAGATTTTGCTGAAGATCCTAAATTTCTTGAATATTCTAAATTCCTGGAGTTCTCTGCAATCCTCGAATGTTCTGAATTCCTCAAATTCTTTGAATTCTCTGAATTCCTTCAATTCCTTCAATTTTATGAATTCCTTGAATTCCCTTAATGCTCTGAAAAATCTCAAATTCTCTGAATTCCTTTAATTCTATGAACTCTTATAATTCTCTGAACTCTTTTAATTCCTTTAATCTCATGAATTTATTAAATTTCTTTAATTCTCTAAAATCCCTGAAATTCACTAAGTTTCCTAAAATCCTTAAATTTCTTGAATATACTGAATTTTCTGTATATTTTGAATTCCCTGAATTTCATGAATGTTCGGAAAATTTTTTAATTCTGCAAATTTTTTGAATTACCTAAATGCTCGTAAATTCCTTAAATGCTCTGAATTCCTTGAATATCCTGAAATCCTTTATTTGCGTGAATTCCCTGCATTCTTTCAATATTCTCAATTCTCTTAATTTCTTGAATTCCTTAAATTGCCCTGCAATCCCTGAAATTCTCTAAAATCCCTATAATCTTCGAATTTCTTGAATTCCTTCAATATTAAGAAATCTCTGAATTCATTGAATTCCCTTAAGTCCTTGAATATTCTGAATTCCTGAAATTCCTTTATTTTTTGAATCTCTTGAATTCAAAATATTTAAGAAATTCATGAAATTCTCTAAACCTCCCGAATTCCTTAAATATTCTGAATTATTTTAAATCCCTGAATTTCTTCTAGTCATCTGAATTCTTTAAATTATTTTGAAGTCCTTGGAATTCAGGAAATTCCACGAATTCATGGAATTCAGGGGATTACACAAATTCAAGAAATTCAGATGATTGATGGAATTGCAATGCGCGGTGAACCTCAACCAACTTTAACCTATAAAAGATATTAAAAGAAGTTTCTTGCGATATATTATTCTTACATAGTATGCACATATTTTGCGGAAAAAAAATCATGGGAGCGCTTTTTTCAAAACTAAAAATTGTCATTGGATACCAACAAATTTTTTTAAATAAAAATCTTTTTTTACTCAGGGATTGTCACAAATTAATTATGGAGTCAAAACAGTTCTACATCTTTTTTTGCAAAATTATAACTGTTGAGTCTAGAAAAGGTTATATATTCCTTTAGTGCAAAAGGTCATTAAAAAATTATATTACTGGACTTTTTTTGTAGAATTTTCTCCTCGGATGATGTTCAGACATTTTTGATATGCAATTTATCGTGCGAGCGCTTTTTAAAACAAATTATTTTTATTGCTTTTTTTTAATTTGTGAATTTAAAATATAATAGGCTTCTTTTTGCTTAAAAGCTAAGTTTAAAAAACCCTTTTACAACTGCAAAAGTTGTTGAAACCGTTTTTTAATAAGCGCTTCATCTCAGATTGTAATTAAATGATGCTGGCATGATTTTCAAATTAAAAAAAATTAAAACAAAAATAAAGACTTCAAATTTTGAACAAAATTTTGTTTTGGGAAATTTTCGTTTCATCATCTAACTTCAAGGATCTTTCGGTTAAAGTTGGTCGAGGCTCACTGTGAAGGATTTCATAATATTGCAATGAATTAATTTACGTTTTACAATTTAACATTTTGTAATTTTTATGTTTTTATGGTTTATGAAATTTCTTCAATTTGGAAGATTTAGAATTGAAAAGTTGACTTTTGATCTTCAAAATCATAAAAATTCAAGAATTTGTATATATACATTCTTAAAATTCAAGAGTTTTCAGTTGCAAACCATCTAAATTGAACTTTAAAAAAAGCATTCAAAACTGCATAATTTGACATTAAGCTTATTAAAAATTGAAGGATCTTACATTATTGCAAATCTTCAAGATAGACCAATTTCGAAAAGATGTTCACAATTTTTTTATTTCAAACTATAAACATTCAGAACTAAACAAGTTGGAGAATGTTCAATTATAAAATATTTTAATATATATTTTAATTTTGTGATTATTAATTAGATGTTTTATTCCTGTAAATTAAGACATATATTGTAATTTGATAATTAGGCAATAAAAATGAGAAACATTTAAAAATCACGCATAGTTCGCAATTTTTGGCAGTATCAAATGATTCGTAATTGGTTCCTTCCAAATGTTTTTCAGGAACTTGATGGACTTTTACAAGTGAATCGCTTAACTCACAAATTGCTGAGCAAGTGGCTAGCTTTGGACGAATATGATGCGATGTTTCGAGAAGCCAATCATAACGTCCTCGCTCCGTACGGAAGAATTACCCTCCACGTTTTTTGGGAACTCAACTACGATTTCCTCCCAAATTATTGCTACAATGCAGCCACTAATAGGTAAATCACTCATGACATTCTAACCTGGTGATGTCACTTTGGGCTGAAATATATTGTTTCGCGAGGCAAAATATGAGACTCATGTTTTTTTTTTTTTTTTGTAATTTTCACGAACCTAGTGCTAGTAGAATATTTAGGTAAATAATTAAAAAATTAAAGAAATATTTCTTTAGAATGTTGTTTCTTGAGAAGAAATTGACATAATTTCATTTTCATTACGGCATCGTGTAGTACAATCTACGCTCTCTCAAATCCATTGAAGTAACTTTAGAATAATATAAAAAAAAGCCAGGACAATTAACTTCAGAATTATATAATATGTTTATAAAATATTGTATAGACAATCGAACCTTTGTATTTTTGTTCAAAAATACCAATGTCCGACGAAAAATGCCAAAGTCAAATGATTTTTGTTTAAAATAACCGATTTCCGGTGAAAAACGCTAACATACCTATTATTGTTCAAATATTATAAATATTCTTTAAAATCTAATGATTTTTTATTAACAAAAGCCAATTTTAGACGAGAAACACTAGGAGAACGTAAAAAAAATGGTTTGAAATTGTAAATCTTCTTTTAAACCTAATGTTTTTTGTTTAAAATGCAGATAAATCAGAGTAAGGGTTTTCATCTAAATCTTATAAATTCCCTGCTGAGAATCAATCCGTTGGATGATTATTAATTTTCCAAAACATTATTTGCAAATGGCTACTCTATTTCTAAAAAATCGACATCTTCAAATTTGTTTATGGACTGAAAGGATCATTTATTGAATTATCACGTAAAATTATGTAAATATTAACTTTTTAACACTTGTTTTTAATACAAAATTCGCTTTTTTCTTGAGTTTTCAATAGTTCATAATGGAATGTTCATTTTTCATCGTTTTTCAACAGTTTAATTTTCGAGAGTTAAATTTTCAAAAGTTAAATTTCAAACGGTTGAAAATTGAAAATTATGTTTGCAACAGTTAAAAATTTAATTATAAATTTTTTTCTATTTTCTTTGAAATCTAATGATTTTTTAATAAAAATGTCAATTCCCGACGAAAAACAGTAACAGAATTCGAAATTGTTGGAGCTGTTAAATGTTATTTCTTTGGACAAAAATAGTTGGATTTAAATCTAATAATTATTTTTGTTTAAAAATACCAATTTGAGCTGAAACACGCCAACATAACCTAAAGTTGTTGAAAAGTGGTAAATATTCTTTGAAATCTATTTTTTTTTAATACGAATAATTCCCGACGAAAAGCACTACCATAGTGTAACATTTTTTGTTTCGAATGGTTAATCTTCTTTGAAATCTCTTTAGTTTTGTTCAAAATAACCGATTTTATGTTAAAAAAAAACATTAACATAAACATAAACTTAAATTGTTCTAAAATCGTAAATCTTCTTTGAAATTTATATTGAAAACCGCTAGATTATCCTACAGTTGTACAAAAAATTAAAGCTGTTCTTAAAATATAATATGTTTTTTACTAAATACACCGATTTCTTGTGTAAAACGTCAACATAACCTGAAATTGTTCAAAAGTTGTGAATCTTCTTTGAAATCTAATTTTTTTCAATTGAAAATACCAATTTCCGACAAAAAACACTAACATAATCTAAAATTGTTTAAGGATTCTAAATCTTGTGCAACTTGTAATTATATTTTTTTGAAAATACCAGTTTTCGATGTAAAACGCCAACGAAACCTAAAGTTGTTAAAAAAATATGACCCTTCATAATCTCATTATTATTGTTTCAAAATCTCAATGTTTCCATCTTTAAAATTTAATAATTTATGATTAATAATACCCATTTCCGTTGCGAAACGCTAAGATAACCTAAAATTGTTAAAAATTGGGAATCGTGATGATGATTCTTGTTTAAAAATGCTAATCTGCGATGAAAAAACTAACACAACCTAACATTTTTAGAAATTTTCAGTTCTCGAAACATGAGGATTTTATACTAAAATTCTTTTTTCTAGAAGAAGGTTTTCAAAATTTTAAATATAAGATATAAAACAACTTGAAATAATGAAAAGCCAAAGGTTTTTAACAACAATGATTGCGAGATTTTCGAAATATTTCGTTCTGCCACTTTTTTTAGATAGAAAATAAAAAGTCAATATTTTCAAAAAGGCCACCTTTTTATTTTTTTTCATAATATAAAATAATTTTTTTAAATATCAGATCTTTTAGATTTTAAATAAGAAAATGGATAATATTATGACTTTTGCTGTTCTGTTTTGGTTAATTTTAGGAGAAGAAGCAGAAGAATCAGAAAAAAGAACAGAAAAGGGAGATTTTTAAATTGTCAAACTAATAAGTGTTAAGAATTCATCTTTTTTTGGATGAAATTCTACTAATTAGTTGAAAGTTGAACTACTTCGTTACAAATTCATTATTTTGCTTGGTGGAAAGTTCGTCTTTTTTGGTTGACTTTAACTGTTTTTGATTTACATTTTTTTGTTGAGAGTTCATCTTTTGTAGTTGAAAATGTATCTATTTTGTTAAAAATGCGTTGTTTTTCTTCAAGATTCATCTCTTTAGTTGGAAATTTAACTATTTTGTTAACAATTATTTTTGTTTTTGTGTTGAAATTCAATTTTATGATCTGAAAATTTAACTAAAATTCCATTTTTGGTTGAAAATGAACTTTTTTGTTGAAAATTAGTTTTTTTGGTTGAATTCGACTATTTTGGATTTAAAATTAAAATCTTTTCCGGTAATACAAACTATTAGACACTTATTTAATATACATTAATAGCGGTTGGAATTGAAACTTTCTGAGAAAAAACGTTTCAAGAAGAAACTGTAAATATAAACTAATTAAGGATTTGTAAAATTGAATTGTTTTTCGAGTAATAAAATTGAATAATAATTGATTCTGCAGGACGGTTCTGAATCTGTTCAAAATTAAACAATTCACAGATTTCAACCTTAAAAATTGAACTGTTTCAATTGTCCGATTGAAGCTTTATAAACTATTTTCAATTTAAAAATAATTTAAATTAATAGATTCATAATTAAACGCTTTTATTACATTTAAAATCCTATTGAAATGTTGTTTCAGTCTTAAATATGCCATTGTTAACCCATTCAATTAGAAAATTTTAAATTTAATTAATAAAAAGAACAATTTTGTAATATTTAGCAATGTTTGACTGTTTATTTGAAATGATTAATTACAAATCAAATATTTAAACAAAACAATTTTGAACTAAATTTTTTGAAACAGAAAGCTTTGAATCGTTAACATTTGAGAGAGATCAATTTACACTTTGCACGTTAAAATTTTAATAGGTTTTCTTTTAAATTTATTTTTAAGTGAAATCGGTGAATTTTGATGTATAAATAATACCTGGAAAGATTTCAAAACATTTAAAACAAAATATAGATTTTTGAAGATTTTAAAGTAAAATTTTGAAGCTTTATAAAAAGGCACACTGATTTCTAGGAAAATGGAAAATAATTTTTTATTTTCAAACATTAATTTTGAGAGAATATTTCAAAAGATTTCCAAAATTGTCAAAAAACAATCTCGAATATTTTAAGGCAATTTTTACAAATTTTCAGGATTTGTTAAGAGATTTAGGAAAAATTCAAAACCATTTTAAACAATAATTTAGAAGTTTTGAACAAATTCCAAAAATAATTTAAAATTTGAAAAGATCCCAAAAAATTTTTAACAATATGTAGATTTTTAAAGATTTTGATATAAAATGTTGAAACTTTTTACAGATTTTTAAAGCTTTCAAGATTTAAAAAATTCTTAAGATTCCTGGGGAAAATTTTAAAAAATTCACAACAAAAACAAATTTTAAGAAATAAATAATAATTGAACTATGATTAATTTAATAGAGATATTCAAAGGTTTTGAAAATATTAAAAAATAATTGAAAACTTGAGAATATTAAAAAAAAAATTTAACAAAATGTAAATTTTTGAAGATTTTGAACCAAAAATTTAGAAAAATTTTAAGCATTTTGAAAGGTTACAAGAGAATACAAAAACGTTATTAAGATTCCTAGGAAAATTTAAAATGATTTTGTTTTTGAAAAATTAATTTTACGAGAAATATTTATTTCAAAAGATTTTCAAAATTGTCAAAAAACCATCTGGAAGATTTGAAGGCAATTTTTTTAATTTTTCAAGAATTATTAGAAGTTTTAGGACTTAAAATAATAATAATTTGACTTCTATTTAAAAAAGTGTTCAGTCAAAGAAAGTTTTAATATTCCTATTTTTAATGTTTCTAAATTAAAATTGCTTAAAATTGATGTTTGAACTGTAGAATTTATAAAAGTTAAAAAAAATTTATTTTGCTTTTTAAAGGCACTTAATTTTGAACATTCAATTGGAAAGTGTTAAAAGGCTTCCATTTTATACCTGTAAATTATTGAGTGTTTAAATAAAAAAGTTTAAGCTGTAATTTTAAAAGCTTAACATTTAATTGAATGTTTTAATTTGCATTTCAGTTTTCATAACTTCAAATGAAAAAATTTGTAGCGACAAGAGTTCGAATCTTTAAATTTAAATGACTGTGAAAAATTTTGGTGAACCGGGAAAACCAGGAATTTTTTCCCTGGATTGAAACAACCATCTTGATTTTAAAATTAATTGTGTTGAAAGGTCCGTTAATTGTATTCTAATTTCTAAATTGATTTTCCAGGTTTGTGAAGTGCCACGGGATCCAATTCGTCCAACCAGTTCACAGAGACAAACCGCCTCAAATGTCTCATCATTACCTCTGGGGAAGCAAGCAGTTAAATCTCGCCTACACGACCCAATTCGGTCAATATTCCGGATTTGTTGGTCCTTACCATTTTCGTACGATGTGCAAACTCCTTGGATATCAGGGAATCGCAGTTGTCATGGAGGAACTACTGAAAATTGTAAAATCCCTGATTCAGGGAAGTCTTCTCCAATTTACGAAAACCCTGATGGAAGCTATGCCGAAAGTCTGCAAACTTCCGCGTTACGACTACGGATCTCCTGGTGTTCTGGGATATTATCACGCTCAATTAAACGACATCGTCCAATATCCGGACGCAAAAACGGAGCTCTTTCACAATTTCCGAGAGTTCGGTAACACGATTCTGTTCTGTCTTTTGATGGAACAGGCTCTGTCGCAAGAAGAGGTTTGCGATTTGCTGCATGCTGCACCTTTCCAAAATATTCTTCCGAGGCCTTATTGCAAAGGTGAGGGTCCGAACATTTTTCCGGACGTCAGATTCTTACAGGGTGGCCGTTTCAATCAAGGACAGAAATTTCTTTAAAAAAATTTAATTCGGAAATTTTTAATTCTAACGCTCAATAATTTACACTTATCAATTTTTACACAAATTTTATAACCAAATTTTTATTAAATGCCGTTAAACTGCAAACTGTTTTATTTAAAAACTTATATAAATTGAAGACATACTCAATTATTGGATTTAAAATTGGAATTTAACAATTTTTAAATAAGTATATATCATTCTAAAATTACCTCACATTAAATTGAAAATTGATCAATTTCAAACGCTCTCATCTTCAAATTATTCATGTTTCAACGCTTTCGATTTAAAATGATGTTAATTCAAATTTGGAAGGAAAATATATTTTAATTTGACACTAAAATATTCAATTTTTAACGCTTTCAAGCTTATAATTACAAATTGTTTAATTTCAAACAATATAAAATGAAAATCTAACTATTCCATTTTCGGTTGAAAATTTATATTTTTTAGTTGAAATTGCAACTGTTCAATTAAAAATTAATTTGTTTAGGTTGAGGATTCAACTATTTTGTTGAAAATTCGTCGTTTTAGTAGAATTTAGTTTTTTTTTTTTTTAAATGAAAATAACTTTTCTATTGAAAATTCAACTACTTAGTTGCAAGTCAAACTACTTTGTTCAAAATTAATTATTTGGGTTAAAGATCTATCACTTTAGATGAAAATTTAACTATTTGGTTGAAAATTGGTCTTTTTGGTTTAAAAATTTGTCTTTTTGGTTTGAAAATGCATATTTTTTGGTTGATAGATAAACTAATTTGTTAAAAAATCATTTTTCTGCTTAAATATTCCTCATTAAAAAAAAATCTCTTTGGTTGAAAATTAAACTATTTTGTTGAATATTCGTTTTTTTGTTGTTCAAAATTAATCTTTTTGAACTGAAAATTGGTCGATTCCATGTTTGGCTTAAAATTGATATTTTTTAGCTGGAAATTATAGTGGTTAGAAATTCATTTATTTTCTTAAAAATTATTTCTTTCTGGGGTAAAATTTTTTTTTAGCTGAAAATGTTCCTAGCTATTCCATTTTTGGTTGAAAATTGATCTTTTTTTGGTTGAATATTCAACTATTTGGTTGAAAATTTCTCTTTTTGGTTTGAAAATTCATCTTTTTTGGTTGATAGTTGAACTGCTTTGTTAAAAATTAATTTTGCTAGTTGAAAATGTAACTATTGTGTTCAAAATTCGTTTTTTTAAATATTTTTTTTTACTGAAAATTTAACCCTTGGTTGAAAATCAATTTTTGTTTAGGCCGAAGATTCAACTATTTCGTTCAAAATTCGTCGCTTTGGTAAAATTCTACTGTTTTTTATTTAAAATTAAAATCTTTTCTGCTTGAAAATTCAACTACTTAGTTGAAACTTAAACTACTCTGTTAAAAATTGATTATATTGGTTGAAGATTCATCACTTTAGTTGAAAATTGATCTGTTTGGTTGAAAATTTAACTGTGTATTTTGTTGAAAATTCTTTTTTTTTTTGTTCAACCTTTTTTTAAACTTAAAATTGAACTATTCTATTTTTGTTTAAAAATTGATATTTTTTAGTTGAAAATTCAAGTATTTTAATTTGGCTTCGCTTTTTTCAACAGAGGGAGAGAAACCCGAGACGAAACAAAAAAGACTGGAAGCAAAGTACGCGGCGCTTCAGATTGTTCCTAATGTGGATAAACTTGGGACTGCGAAGGTATGGATTTCATTTGGAATTAGAAACTGAATCCAAAATTATTCCGGCGATTGAGCTCACAATTTGTAAACCCTGAAAGTTAAAGGGAATTTTTAATTTTTCAGCAAGCGATGATTGCAAGGGAAGGAGATTTACTGACTCGAGAGAGACTTTGCTGTGGTCTTTCGATTTTTGAAGTCGTGCTGAGCAGACTTCGCAGTTTTCTGGACGATCCGATTTGGGTGGGTCCGCCTCCAGCCAATGGGGTCATGAATATAGATGAGTGTACTGAATTCCACAGACTTTGGAGTGCTCTTCAATTTGTCTATTGTATTCCAGTCGGTGATACCGAATTCACGGTTGAGTAAGTCGATTTTTATTTTTGATTCTCTTGTCCTTTATATAAGTATCTGGGGTATTTTATTTTTTCATCCTTTCTCATTTTCTTCGTATTTTTAGTTACATACTTTCCTTGCTTTCAAATTTGTTGTAGTTTTTCTTATCGCTACCTAATCATTTTTTTCAAATGTTTCAGAATTTTCCCAACCACAAATTTTATGTTCGTCAAAATAAAAAGTGAATTTTTTTATTGACAACTATTTTTTTTAAATCAATCATTTTAGCAAACAATTATAGAATTTTGAACGTGTTTCGTTTGAATTAAAATATTAAAGAGCTCAATTTTGAGTACTTCAATTGAAAATGTTTCAATTTAAAAAATTATGATTTGGAAAATTTCAGTTTGGAACACTTTAAAATGTTAAATCATTCAGTTTTGAATGCAATTTTTTTAATAATTTCATAAGTTTCAAGTTCTTTATTGTAATATTGTTCAATATCGAAAATTTTCATTTTGAAGTAATTCGATTTTGAATTGTCATATTAGAATCGTTTGAAATATTGCCAATTTTAATAGATAATTTATATTTCAGAAACAATTTAATTTAATAATTGAAATGCTACAAAAAAAAATTTAGCCAAGTTTAGATGTTTTAAGAATGGAGATTTTTCAATTAAACAAAATTATTTCAATTACATTGTAGAATAATCCTGTTTATTATTATAATAAATAATAAAATAGAATAATCCTATAACAATTATTGTTAGAATTTCGCCATTAAGCTAGAAAAATTATATTTACAAAAGTAATTTCAACCATTTGTAGAATTTTCAAAATTTTAAATTCTTTCATTTTTATTGTCCGATTCTAAAATCTTTTAGTTTTTGAGGCCTAAAACTTGTATTTTTTTAATTAAAAATTATAAGTCTTTTAATAGGAACGAATAAATCCCCCAAACATTTACGACTCGAAAGTGATAATATTAAGAAAATTGAAAATTCCCGAATTTAAACAAATAAACCTGTTGTTTTAACAAATATTAATATATTTTATTAAAAATCAAAAATAAATGTTGTTTAACATTGCAAATTTAATTTTCAATGGCTCAAATTTATAATTGTTCACTTTTTAAAGCTTGAATTAAAATGTTGTACTCTCAAGGTTACATTTTGAATCCGTCTCATTTAATTGTTCCTAATACCTAAATTTAAATTTCAGGTTTGTAGGCTTAAATGTTGATCTGAAAGTTTTTAATTATTTAATCTTAAACAAATTGAGTTGGGAATTGTACAATTTTTTTTTAGTTTTGGTGATTTAAATGGAAACTTAAAAAAAATGAAATTAGCAGACAGAATTGTTAAAATTCTGTAATAAAGTAAGAAATACTACAATAATTTCTAGTAATTTAAAAATTGTATCTAGAATTTTCATTTATTGAATGTTGAATCTTATAGATATTTTGAAGTCCTGGAAATTTAAGTTTATACACATATAATTTTAATGTTTTAATTTTTAGTTTGGAGCGCTTCAACTTTAAAATCGATGAGTTTAAACTTTTTAATTTTGATTTCAGTTTTCAATACTTACAATTAAAATTTGTCCAGTTTTTGGGACTGGAATTTAAAAATTGGAATGACTTACGCAAATCCTCAATCTTGTAAAAGCAAGCAAATAACTAAGAATTTTTTTTTTGATATTTCAATAACCAGTGTTCCATTGATTAATAATTTTTAAATAATTTGTCCAGAAATATACCTGTTATTTTATTTTTTTTAATTTATCCCTAAAAAATGTTAATAGAAAAATAAACTTTTTTCAGGCAGTTATTCGGAGAAGGTTTGCACTGGGCCGGATGTGTAATGATCGTCCTTCTTGGCCAACAAAGAAGGTTCGAGGCTCTCGATTTTTGCTACCACATCCTCAGAGTCCAACGCGTCGACGGCAAAGACGAAAACGTCAAGGGAATCGTAAGTATAATCAATTAATATAATTAAATAAGTAATTAATTGATTAAAAGAATATTATTTAAACCGGATTATAATAATATGTTTTTTATCAAAATACAAAGTTTAATTTATCTACCAGGCAGCCACAAAACTTCATTTCCAAAATTCCCTGATTTTTCCCTGACCCGTTTTTTATTTTCCCTGCCCCGTTTTTCATTTTCCCTGGCCATTAATATTTAAAGACCAAAATTCTAATCGTGTACAATTTTTAATATAAAATCTTTTATGAATGGAATAAAACAATTTTATATTTAAATTCATAAACGTTTAATTTATTATTCTTAGGGCTTGTCACAGTCTAATTAACTTGAAGAAATTTAAAAAGTGACCTATTTCAAGAGAAAAAGTTACCATAAGACTTTAAAACAATTCAATTTAAGTTAAAAAATTCAAATTAATTGGAAAAAATTCAAAAAATCCCAAAAATTAGATTGATTTCAGTAAAATTGGAATGAATTTAGAGAAATTTAGGGGAAATGAGAAGAATCCAATGAAATTCATAAAGATTCATGGTGATTAAAAAAAATGAATTGAATGGAAAATAATTAAAAAATATGAAAAAGTCATTGAATTCAGTAAGTTTCAAATGCGATTAGAAAAATTCAAGAGAATTTAAAAGAATTCAGGATAAATTGATAAGAATTCAGGGTGAATTTCAAATAAATTGCAAAAAATATTTGAAAATCTATTCAAATCTTTGAAACCCTGCGAAATTCCCCACTTGTATAAATTCTTTGAAATCCATTGAAATTTTATAAAATCCCGTGAAATTTTATGAAATCTGATATACAAGAGAGCTTTTAAAATCCATTAAAATTATTTAAGTCCTCGGAAGTCTGATAAAATCCCTTGGAATCTTCAAAAATTTCTTAAAACCTTATAGATTCTGTAAAATCGTTCTATATTGTCAGAAATTCTATACAACTGTTTAAAATTCTTTGAAATCCCTTCAAATTATTGTAATCAGTTGAAAATTTCTTGGAACGTTTTAAAATACCCTAAAATCTTTAAAAATCTTTGGAAATACTATGAAATATTTTTAAACCTTTGAAATCCTTCAATTCTTGTGAATAACTTTTTTGAAATCCATTAAAATATTATAAAATCCCGTGAAATTACATGAAATCTGATATTTCCTGAAATCCTGAAAAGTGTATTAAAATACCTTGAGAGCTTTTAAAATCCCATAAAATCATAGAAATCTTCGGAAATCTGATAAAATATTTTGGAAGCTTTAAAAATAGACTAAAACCATTCTAGAAACTTTTTTAAAACCCCATGACATTTTTCTTAAATCCCTTAAAATTATTCAAATCGTTGGAAATTCCTGAAAAAATGTGTGATCTCTTTGAAGTGCCATGAAATCTTTTAAAATACCCTAAAATATTTAAAATTCTTTAAACTCTTTTGAAATCCCTTAAAACTTATTAAACATCTTTGAAATTGCTTGGAAGTTTTAAAAGTATCCAACAATCTTTAAACTTCTTTGAAATCCCTTCAAATTATTAAAACCAATTAAAAATTCATTGGAATCTTTTAAAATACCCCAAAATCTGTACAAATCTTCGGGAATACCTTAAAATATTCTAAATTCTTTGAAATTCTTCAACTCTTATGAATAAAGTCTTTGAAATTCATTAAAATATTATAAAATCCCGTAAAATTACATCCAATCTGATATTTCCTGAAAGCTTGGAAACATAATTAAAAGACCTTGAGAGCTTTTAAAATCTCTTAAAATCATTGAAATCCAAGGAATTCTTATAAAATCCCATGCAATCATTAAAAATAACCTAAAATCTTGTAGGTCCTATAAAATCGTTCCATATTTTCCGAAATTCTAGAAAATTATTTAAAACCCCATGATTTTTTTTTGTATCGCTTAAAATCATGCAAAACCTTGAAAGTTTAAAAAATACCCTAACATCTTTAAAATCCTCTTGAATACCTTAAAATTATCGAAATCTATTAAAAATTCCTTGGAATCTTTAAAAATACACTAAAAGAATTACAACGAATTCAGAAATAAGTATAGACCTGAATTCAAGAGAAGTTAATCCTTGGGTTAACGTATTGAAAAAAAAGTGATTAAAATGACCTTTTCATTTAAAAAAGTGACTGTGTAGCAGCCCTGATTATTCTTGACAGTTATTTAAAGTGCTTCCTACTGAAATTTCCTGACCTTTGCCATTTTTTTTTTCAAAATCCCTTACTTTTCCTGACCAGAAAAATTCCCTGACATTTCCCTGATTTCGAGGTTTTCCCTGACCTGCGGCCACTTTAATCTACATTCACTAGTAAATATTTTTTTTCCCCAACAGCACTTGAAGAGAATGGTGGACCGAATTCGGAGATTCCAGGTCCTGAACTCCCAAATTTTTGCCGTGCTCAACAAGTACCTGAAAAGCGGAGACAGCGACGCTACGAGCGTCGAACACGTTCGTTGTTTTCCTCCACCAATTCATCCATCTCTCGCCCACGCCCAACATTATCACGCTCCCGAATATTTGCGACACGTCAACCATCCATGAAAAACCAAATAGTAATTCTAAGAATCCGTATTTTACTTCACAGCCCAAGTAAAACTGAATGAGAGTACAAAATCGAGAGTTCTCGAATTTGTTCCCCTTGAAGAGACAATTGAAAATTAAATTAAAATCTCATCCAATCTTGAGAACCCGGAGAAAAATCGATTTTTCCTCGCCAGTAGAGCATTTTGCGTGTAGCCTAAGTTTTTATAGGAGGAGCATGAATATTTCCCAAATTTTATTTTCCTTAATGTTTATTTTACTGAAATTCGTATGATTTATTCTTCGGAATCATGTAACAGAAATATCATTTTTCATAAAAATAGTTGCGCCAAATTCGAATCAATCATATTGGTTATTCGGTCAAATAAAATTTAGAACAAATAGTAATTCGGAATAAAAATTATGTGAAATATTATTTCGGTAGAATAAAAATGATCTAAAATAGAAATGGGGGTAGATTCATGCGCCTCTATTTATAGCAATATCGATAGGTCAAAATATATTAATAAGGACGCTTAAAAATGAATCATTTCGTCTCTAGTATCTCATCCCATCTCAACAATGCAGTATTTTTCATCGCATTTTCATTTTTAAGTATCCTCTAGAGTTAGAACTTAACAATAAAGAAAGCATTTTATAAATCCGAGTTCTGACTCTTCTCACTGAATTATAACAAGTCAGAAATCGGATGGCGAATCTACTCGTATGAAGTACTTTCCAATTTTGCAAATATTTAGTACAATTTTTTTTTTTCAAGTCTGGTAGTGTGACCTCAGCCTTTTGTATCCCGTGAATTTTGTAACTGTCGATGATATTAAAATTCAAGTGAATCGAAAACGTTAAATAGTATCAAATTTATTATTGATACCTCTAACTGTAAAACCGTATAATTAAGAATTAATTATAATAATTAGAAATTAAAAATAGAAAAGGAGGTAGTGCCTCTATTTTACAAACTAGCTATCCAGCTAGTTTCATCAATTAATTTTACAAATCGGCGAAAAAGTCGGACGCGTTGTTGAATTTGCTACTCGGGAGGTGGTGTTTCACTTGTTTTTGCTTGCCACCTTTTATTTTGAAGGATGCGTCCAAGTCCTCAAAGTACTGGACGTTCCAGAATTTAACGTCGTTTTCGTACGACGAGGATGCGATTAAAGTTCCGTCATTGCTGATATCCAGCCTTTCGACTGGGAAATTGTGCTGGCCAACAACTCCTAAGTGACGATTTGGAAAGAGATGTGTGGCCCTGGAAATTTAATTGAGATATAAACCAGAGATCTATTACAGATTAATTAGGGCATGGAGTCCAGATCGTTAGAAAGTTTCACAAATGCCAATCGGCCATGTGGTTAAAACTTTTAAACGGTTAACCGTCAGCCACAAAATTGATTCTTGGCCAGCCAAACGATATTCTATCGGTTAAATCCACCTCGTGCCTCGTTTATATTAAATAAATCTTAAAACGACGATTTTTCAACAAAATACACGAATTTCCAATGAAAAACTTGAATTCTAACTAAAAAAGACCAATTTTCAACCAAATAGTTGAATTTTGAACTAAAAAAGATAAATTTTTAACCGAAAATTGAATAGTTACATTTTCAGTTTAAAAGAAATTCATTTTCCACCAAACTGATGAATTTTAAAGTAAAATTATCGATCTTTAACTGGAATAGTTGAATTTCCTCCAAATAATTTTTAACCAAACAATTGCATTTACAACCAAATAATTGGTCTTTCATTCACGAGACGAATTTTCAATAAAATAGATGATTTTTTAACCAAATGGTTGAATTTTCATGCCAAAGAAATGAATTTTTAGAAGACAGTTAAATTCTCTATCAAGAAACATGCATTTTTCAACAACAACAAAAATACTTTTTTACCATAAAAGATGAATTTTCAACAAAATAATTCAATTTTCAACCAATTAGTCGCATTTCTAACTAAAAAGAATGAACCTACAAATGAAAGTATTGGGATTTTCTTATTGCGTTCTATTAATTTAGTTCGAATTTAAGCGAAAAAATGAGTAAAAAGTTAAGTTTCTTGGATACAGAGGAAAAAAGAGAAGTTCTTTTTAAAAAAAGGGAAAAGGGGGAATAGGGTAAAGAGTGTGAAGACTGTTATTAAATTTAAAGTAATTCGATTTTAAACGTTTTCGACTTAAAAATGCCCATCTGTTAAGGCTTGCAATTTTAACAAATTAAAACGTTGAATAAGGATTCACGAGATCAGAAATTGATCAATTTCAAACGCTATTAATTAAAAAATTTCTCAGAATAGGACTTTAATCACAAATGTAGGTTTTCGACATCTTATTTAAATTTATTGACAAATTATTCAATTTTTCTGTTCTCACTTAAAATAGTACCATATTTTCTATTTTTGAATTTTAAATTTAAAAGTTTCATTGTCAATCAATTCAATTTCAATCTCTTGAAAACTCTCTAAATTTCTAAATTTCTTGAAATTTTCTATATTCCCAAGAATTTCTTTGAAATCTCATGAAATTCCTCCACTTCAAAACTAGAGTAATTTTTTAATGATTGATACAATTAACCAAAAAAGAATCAATGTTAATTGCTACACATTTTGAACGATCAAATCTAAGCATGCTTTCGAAAAAAATTATCTGGGCATAAATTGTTTATTTAATTAAAGTTATATCGGATTTTTGTGGTTTTTCTTCAATTTTAGGCAAAACTTGCCATTCTTATCCAATTTTAATGATCAAGGCCTGATTGCATTCCTTGAAAGATTCTTCACATTTCTGTTAGAATGGGTTTTATTAAAATTAAAATTATTTTGAAAAAAAATTGTTTACAAAAAGAATAACTGTACGATTTCTAAAAAATAAAATAAAACCCCAACCAAAGAAGATTGTGGAGAATCTTTCAAGGAATAAAATCTGCTTTTGAACATTAAAATTCGATAAAAATTTCAGTTTTTATCAAAAATTGAAGCTAAAATAAAATATAAAATTCCATATAACATTTATTAAATAAACAATTTCCACCTAAAAAATTTCTTTCTAACATCATAAAATTTTTAATATCTTTTAAAATTCCTTGGAAGCTGTTTACATTTTTTTAAACCTTTTAAGACCCCATAAAATCCTGTGAAATCCGTAGAAATCCCTCAAGTCCCTAGAAGTTCCTTAAAATTGCATTATATTTTATTCACTCCCTAAAGTTCTCTAGAAATTATTTGAAATTCCCTAAAATCCCTCGAAATCTTTGAAATACCTTGATATCTTTGACACTCTTTTAAAAACACGTTACATTTTTTTAATCTCTTCAAATTTCTTGGATTCTTGTAAATAACCCTAATATCTTTGAAATCCATTGAAGTTTTGTAAATCTTTAAAGTCTTTGGAGATCATATAAAATCGCTTAAGCCTGGTTAAATCACCAAAAATCCCTTGAAATACTTTAAAATATCGTAAATTATTTTGAAATTTGTAATACATCTTGAAATTCTGTCAACATTTTTGAAAAATTTGAAATCCTATGAAATCAGATAAAAACTTCTTAAAATCTCTTAAAATATATCCCTTAAAATCATAAAATTCTCTGAAATTCCTTGGAACTTTTGTAATTACTCTAAAACTCATTTTAGAGATCGAAAATAGTGTCACAACATTTAAAAAATAGTGTCAAGATTATGTCATAGCATTTTTCAAGTATTAAAAATGAACTTCTATGTTTATTTAAAATGTTATTCTTTCGGTTGAAAAGTCTACTGTTAAATTATTGGTTAAGAATTCATCTTTTTGATGTTTGGGGTTGAAAATTCAACCGTTTTGTAGAAAATTCGTAGTTTCGGCTCGAAAATTCAACAATTTGATTGAAAATTTTTTCCTTTCTTGACTAAAATTTTTGTTTGGATTGAAAATTCAACTATTTTGTTAAACATTCATCTTTTTGGTTTTAGAATGCATCTCTTTCTATATAAATTTTACCTTTTTTGGTTAAAGATGGTACTGCCTGGTAAAAACTAATCTGTTATTTACTTAAAATAATTTAGAATTAAATGTATTGCTGAAAATTCGCATTTTGAGGTGGAAAATTAAACTGTTTTGTAGAAAAATTTGTCTTTTCGGGTCGAAAATATAACAGTTTGGTAGAAATTTTAACTATTTGGTGAAACACGTGTGTACTTTGTTGAAAATTCGTCTTTTCTGGTTAAAAATCAAATATTTTGTTGAAAATTCGTTTTTGTTGGTTAAATCCAACTGTTTTATTTTTTTATTAATGAAAATCTTTTTTTTTGTTGAAATATCAACTATTACATTTTTCATTGAAAATTCGTCTTTTTAGGTTTCAGGTTTTAAAAGTTCATTTTTTTGGTCGAAGATTCAGAATTTTAGTGGAAAATTAGTTTTTTGTTGTTAAAAAGTTTGTTTTAACTGAAAGATGAACTATTTTGTTGAAAATTCAACTGATTGGTTGTAAATTAACGTTTTTGATGAAAATTCATATTCTCGGCTAGAAAATTCAACTTTTTGAGAGTAAATTCGTCTTTTTGGCTTGAAAATTCAACAATTTGGTATACATTTAAAATATTTTGTACAAAATTAAACTGTTTCGTAGAAAATTAAACTACTCCATTGTTAGTTAAAAATTTATATTTTTTACTTAAAAACTCGACTATTTAGTTAGAAAAATTTAGAAAAAAAAATGTAGACTAAAAATTAATCAAATAAAATTTGGACTAATATCACACCTATTGTTCAAAGTGTTTAACTGAAAATTTATGTAACTTGTTAAAAATTGGTCTTTTTTTAGAAAATTAATCTTCTTAGTTGAAAGTTCAATTATTTGGTTAAAAGTTATGTATTTTTTGGAAAATTCTTCTTTTCTGGTAGAAAATTAATCTTCTGGGTTGAAAATTTAACTATTTCGTTAAAAATTTATTTATTTTGTTGAGAATTCATCTTTTTCGGTAGAAAATTAATATTCTTGTTTGAAAATTCACCTTTTTGGTTAAAAATGTAACTATTTAACTTCTTTTTACAGATTAGATTGAAGCAATGGTATCCTCTGCCTCGAGGGCGCTTGGGTTTATAATTCGGTCTACCAAACATTTTAGTGACATTTTCGCTATTACTATGCTTTATAATGCTATGGTAAGATCAAG